>CABFWO010001605.1:92419-117490 GCA_902155825.1 Timema genevievae
GGCGCAATGGTGGTGTCATTCATGTATAATCTGGTTTTCCAGGTGACAAAGTCAGGTTCAAATTCCAAACAGGAATATTTAAGTGTTTTTTTCACATCCTCCCTATGTAAACATGAATATATTTGATCTAAATTCTACTTTTTTAAGGCACCGTGTCTTACTACGTGTATGGGTTATACGCTTATGTACTAACTATACTAATGGGTTTAATGTTTAGGGAGTCTATATTTATAGGAAGTGTACCCGCACATTCATTAAGTGACAGTGTAAAACCATTTTGAAAAAAAAAGAAAAAAACCTTCAGCACACCAGAATGAGATCTGAACCTCATCTCTCTGTCACCAGCAGTCTAGTCTACTGCGAGAGTAGTGCATTAGACCACGCGGCCACCAAAGTGGGTTATACCTTCTTAATCCCTACACGTGTGTGTACAATGTGCATGAGGATAAGCTGGAGAACTAATAAGACAAAAAACATGGGGAAGAAATTAAAATCACAATAGTAACTTACCCACATCTGTGGGCATTACTCTCACTATAGACTACATTCGATACGATGGGGATCTCAGGATTTGCATCTCGGCTGGGTGTACTGAAGGTGTTTTCCTAAATAGTTTTCCACTCTTACTCCATGTAAATATGGGTATATTTCTTCTACCCCATTAGTCTAAATGTGTGAATAACCTGAACAGGGAGTAAAACGTGGAGAGTAGAAATAAGCAAAACAACAACATTAACTTGACACAGTGTGTGTTCCCGTCAGGGCGAACAGACCACTAAGGGGCATGAACTGCTGCAGCTGAAAACCCAGATCCGTGACCTAAAGACTGACCTGGACCGTCAGCAGGAAGAGACCCAGAGGAGCGAGTTAGAGCATGCGCGACTGACAAGGGACCTGCAGGAGGCTACCACCATCCTCAGCAAGCTGAGAGCGGACAAGGACGTTGAGATCAGCAGGCTTGAGGAGCTGCTTGAAGAGACGAGGGAGCAGCTTGAGGATGCCACCCGCGAGAAGACCATAACTTGTGATGCTCTTGTCCTCAAACTCAGGTGAGTGTTGAGTAAGCCTCTTTCATCATGACCTTAAAAATAGACAAGTTGAAACTTTGGGGGTGGGAGGGGGAATGTAGCAAACTCTAAAGACACACAAACACACACCCCACACATCCCTATATGTTCACATGCCTGTCCAGCTGATTAGATTCAGGATGGTTCTCTCCACAATAATTTGTGTCCATTTCTTCTAAACTATCTCCCGAACCCTTTGATCCCTGGAATTAATGTCTGGTAATGACACCACATTCATGTGTAATAGCCCTATGTGTTCAATCAGCCTCCATTTCAAACCTCTTTACGTTGGTGTTTTTCTATCCATTGAAAAGGAAATAGAGCTGTACAAATAAAAGGAACTAGCACAATATGGAATTTATATAGAAAAGAGGGGCCCGAGGTCACATCCACTGTTTTATTAATCCTAATCTTCACTTTTCTTACGAATCCCGAATCAGAATCTTAGGAGTCGTGGTAGGTAATACTTTACTTACTACATTAATTCTTCAGTTGCTATACAAACTAGAAATAGTAACATTATATTAACATTTTTGAATTATAATGCAATCATCACAACATTCATACATTCATTTAAATGGTAAATAAATGCTCTGGGTCTGATTGTTAAGTTTGTAATATTATTATTATTATTTCAGGCATGAGTTGAAGGAGCTAGAGAATCGACAGTACTCGTGCGACTGCAAGAAGAATAGACACCCTGTGGACAATAAGGAGGTGGACCAGCTGCAAGCGGAGGTACAGCGGCTCAAAGCGGAGCTCTCTAGAGGAGGAACAGAGAAATGCGATGAGTCAAGCAAGTGGGGGTCCTTCAAGGAGGAGGTCCAGAGACTTGGACAGGAGCTGAGAGAGGAAAGGGAGGGATTTGACAGGGAGAGAGTTGTCTGGGCGCAGGAGAAGGAGAAGGTTCTCAGGTGTGCTTATATTTGCTATTCTCTTATCAAGAACTTTTAATCTATCAATTAGATAGGTACACTATGACAAACTCCTGTAGGCATAGATGGGTCAAACTCTAATCAAATTTGAATCTTTAAACCATGCTAAGCATAAGAGGCATGAATTTTGTTTGTCTAAATTCTGATTTGTTCATATCAATTCTTTAGTTAACATAGAAAATATAAATCTTAAATATACGATAAAAAACAAGTGGTACAGTGCACTGCGCAGACTTTGGCCCAGTTTCATAGTCAGACTTAATTCACCTCAAGTGCGACACTACACTAAATACAAGACGACACCTACCTAGACCAAAATGGAATGGGCCCGCTTCATATGTGAAACTGGCCCATCACATTCGAGTTTAGATAGGTGTCATCTTGTATTTAGTATAGTGTCACACTTGAGGCGTACTAAGTCTGGCCATAAAGCTGGCCCTTTCTCTCTACAAGTTTATCTTAAATTAGAGGCATTTACTAAAAACTTGTAAGATTTGTGAAACAAAATATAACATTTCACCGAAGAGCATAAACAAAATAATATACACTGTCAAAGAAACATTGAGAAAAGAGGAATATCTGTTCACCAAATAGCATAACAATCAATTTAAATTTCAAAATACTCTATAAAATGATGTATATGTTTGCTAATAGCTCAGAAACTGTTAGTTTTATAAAAATATATTTCAAATAAAATATTTTATTTTTAATATTACTACATCTTTACAATGATAAGTTATTTTGTGTCTCAAATAATTATGTCGATATAATCAAAATGAAAATCTCTGCTTATGTAAAGTGTGCCTACTCTCAAAGTAATTTTCATGGGAAAATGAAAATTGCCCATTTGTTTATACTTTTATAATGTTAAACAGTGTCCAGATATCAAGTTAAATCAAAATCGTTAGAGTGGATTATGAAAAAATCGATTTTTCTCTTCTTGCTTTTCAGTAAACTACCCTTAATTTTAGGGTTGGATATCTAATTCCAAAAAACTCTTGAGGGAACCTTATAAAAACCCTAGATACCAAGTTTTAGCCTGATCAGTAAAACGATGGCTTCGGCTCTAGTCTAAGACACAGATTCATAAAGAGCATAGTGAAAACCACTTAATTACTGTTTCACGGGGTCATGAAACTTCAACAACATTTATCAAAATCTTGAGTTCGATTTTTTTTGACAATCAAAATTCTCTCTTTGAGGGGTTGAGAGAACGTAAAAATTGCCATAATGCAAATTTCACATTCATCTAAGAGATAAATTAATGGTCAGGTTGTTAAATTTTTCCAATAATTGTGTTGAGATTTTACCATTACCAAGCATCATTGTAATTCTAAAATATTAATATTGAAATATGAAAATGAATATTTTAATATTTATTTTCAACTCTCAAATACAATTTTTTTTAAACTCTCAAATATTCTTAAAGATTCAAAGAACCCATCTGTATTGTTGTTAAACAGTGACTATGTTTCAGGTATCAGCGTCAGCTACAGCTGAACTATGTGCAAATGTTTCGTCGCACAAAGACGCTGGAGACGGAGGTGGAAAGTCTGACTCTAGAGCTTGAACTGGGCAGCAAGGCAGGCAGGAAGAAACCCCTTCCCGCCATCGAGATGGGACACACCATTGAGTTGTAGACTGTACGTTGGGGTTTCTCCTCTGCTTTTGTCCAGCCTGCTCTATGGGACAGCCATAAAGATATGGATACACAGCTCTGCATCTCACTATCCATCCAGACTTTCTTAATATTTACACTAATGGGGTGAGCATGCAGAAGGCAAAATTTAGGGAAAGCATACCTATATTGGTGCCAAGGGATGGTGTAAAAATATTTGGAATAAACCACCTAAATTCAGAAAGCCTTGATTTGAACCTCAACCTTCTGGTTACTGACATATCAAATCAGGCAGACTCCTTTAGCTTTGTGCCCAGGTTTTAAATTATTTGTGTCAAATTCTTACCCAAGTGCTTTTTCATAAAATTGACTAATCATATGTTTACACTATGCAGTGAAATTTGCTCCCCAACCTCAACTTGTAAACACGGAGTTGTTTAATGACTGAACATATTTCCCTACCAAGTTTAAATCATCCTTTTCTAAAAACTATTTACATGACTTCACACTAGAAAATTGCATTAAATATGAAATTTCACTTTACTATATTTCCATTTAAAACGTCTGGGAAAATAAAAATTCCTTCTGGAAAATATTGAAAATTTTGTACTAAGAAAATTTTGGTAACCCTGAATTAAAAATTTTTGGTATATTTGAAAGATAATGGAACCAAAATTAACCAAAACAATGCCAAAACAGTTAAAATATATATTTTCACAAGAAAATCAGTGAAGGAAAGGCTAAATTTAGCATTGGATGGGAAAATATGAAGGGAGGAGAAACATAATAGGCTTGGTAGTGAGAAAAGGACTGCAGCTAGAGGTGGTAAGGACGAATGATAGGTTAATAAAGATGGGAATAACTGATAGAGGAATAAAGGTGAAGGTGATACAAGTGTATGCCCACAAGTGGGGTGCCCAGCAGAAGAAAAGGATCATTTTGAGGAAGATCTAGAAAGGCATATGGGGAACGGATGGCAGATAGTAATGGGGGATCTTAATGCAAAAGTAGGAAAAGAGAGAGGAGAGTTTGAGAAGGTGTTAGGGAAAGAAAGCTGGGAAGGGAGAAACGAAAAGGGTAGAAGGCTGTTGGAGAATGTGCAAGAAATAAAATGAAAATGGCAAACAGCTGGTATAAGAAGGAAAGAGAAAGCCATAAAATCACTAGATACAGTTGAAATGGAGAACAAAGGTAAGTGATATACTAATTTTTCATGTATGAAGAAAGGAAAAGACAGACAGTAAACATCAAGGTAATCCACAGGTTGGTGACAAACATAAAGGGATGGGAATGTAGGAGAAAGGTAATAAAACAAGAAAGGATAATAAGAGTGTGGAGGGTAAAAATGAAGAAGATTAAAAGCTTTACCTAAGAGACTTAATGCCCACGGATGAGATGCAAAGTGTAGAGGTGGAATGGGAAAGGTTTAAGAACAGTTTGGTGGGAGCTGCAGAGGAGGTATTTGGGTGGACAAGTGATAAGAGGAAGTGGAAGACACCCTGGTGGAATGACAGGGTGAAGGAATCAGTGAAGGAGAAGAATAAAGCATGCAGAAGGAGTTTTAAGAATAGGAATGAGGAAACAGAGGCAAAATATAGGAATAAGAAGAAAAGAGCGGAGCGAGTGATACGAGAAGTCGGGAAGGATTGGATGCAAAAAGGGACAGCAATGCTGGAACGGGACATAATAGGAAGTAATAAAGTGTTATATAGCCAAGTAAGAAACAGGAGGAGATAGAAAAGACAAGAAGTTAGAATGATGGATGAAGAAGAAAGAATGTTGAAGACAGGAAAGGAAGAAAATGAACTATGTAGGATATATTTTGAGAAAATGTTCAACCCGGAAGAGGAAAAGGATGTGAGTGAAACAGAGGAGCAGGAAGAAATAGCAGAAGAGGAGGAAAGAGGGGGATGACTCATTAAAAGAGGATGAAACAAGAAAAAGCACTGACTGTGGAAATGATATAAGCTGCAGGTGAAGCAGGTATACAATGATTATACAGGGTTCTGAGAGTGATTTAGAAGGATGAGGAAGTGAAGGAGTGTGGATTGAAATCTGGCATGACATAGTGTGAATTGATGGTAATGATAGGGAAGAGGATAAGGCCTAGTAAAGCTATAAAGTTGGATGGACTATATCTGAGAAAAGTACAGAACATAAAAATATCTTGGAAGCATGATTGGAGTGAAAGGTAGGAGTAGAGAGAATCTAATGAGAATAAGACAGCAGAGAGAGTTGTTTTATAGGTGTGTAAGAGACCTGCAATGGAGAAGAGAAGTATGTGCCCTTGAAGTGCAAGGAAGTGTTGTACAGGGGGTACTTTGTGTCACATATGCAGCAGAAACATGAACATTGAATGTAAGAGAGACTAGGAAAGTGGAGGCTATGGGCATTATGTATGTGAGGAGCATGTTAGTTGTCACAAGGAGAAACAGGATAGGGAATGAAGCTACATAGGAAAGATTGGGAGTACATGAGATAGAAGAGGAAGCAAGACTGAGATGGTATGGGCATGTAATGAGTATGTATAAGGAGAGGATGCCACAGGCTGGAATGATGATGATGATGATGATGATGATGATGATGATGATGATGATTATGATAGAGACTCTTTCAAAGGGAGCTTGATCAAGTAGAACATGTTTCACTATCCTCAGGTGGTTCTAGTTGACAATAAATAAATATAACCTATTCAATTTAAAACTCTTAAAAAACTTTTTTTTTGTGTGCAATATTAGATAAATCATATTTAATATATCTGAATAAAGTACCCAAACAGGGTTTTGAATTCCTAGTCTTTGACTTATAGCAACACTGCTCTAATAACTAAGCTATTTAAGTTCAAAACCCATTCCTTCATAGAACTTTCCTAAAACTCTGCAGCCATAGGGGATACAAACTACGGCTACTAGAGTGCTCTGATGAAATCTTCAGAGATTTTTGGTAAGTGATTAGATGGCGAGCAACCCCCACAGCTTAATAAAAGCATATATTACAGCTTTAGGGTTTGAATCCTTGTCCAAGAACATTTTTCACACATATAATTTCAGCTTATCATGGGTTTCCTGTTAGAACTGTATTAAGTTATATCATTTTTAATACTTCTACTTACTTTAAACTTTATCTGTTGATGGGTCTTCCAATTACAAGCAGATTTGCTCATCTGTCCAAATAGGGGAAGGAGTGAAAAATGTAGAATCTAGAGGAAATTTATCTTTGTTTGCATGGAGAAAGAGTGGGGGAAACCATTTATGTTAAACCATTCAAAGTAAACCTGACCTCCCTGCACAAATGCTTCGAAATATTTGTTATAAGTTGAAAAATATCACCTGAACTTGAAGAATCTTGCTTCTCAGACTAATGCTCTGTCTTGAGTTAATTGGGCTTATTTTCATTCAGAGGGTTGATTAATTATTTAAGGACACAGAAATTAAACTTTTAAACCTTACATACTGATTTGATTAGTAATTTATATGTATCAAAGGTAATTAAAACTGTATCTGTACATAGCTAAGACCTTATAATACTTTTTATAATTATTAGTAAAGATAGTACCACATATTGTGAGGATAATTTTACTTATGTAATTAATCAATTTCATGTTTTGTAAAATAGTTTGTTAATTTGAAATCATAACAAATAAATGTGTATATATATATATTTTTAGTAGTAAATATTTATGTACTATGGTTAATTAATATATTATCAATGTTTAGTTAGGTTTTTAACATTAATTGTTATTATATTTTTATTTTATGCGATAATTACTATTTGTGTGTTTGTGAGAGTTATTATTATAAACATAATACCTCCAAACAAATTTTCAATGATGAACATTTGAAAGAAGTGTAGTAGTTTATTTAAAGTGAAGTGAATAACCAGTGTTAGTATTTATTTATGATTTTTTTACAATGTACAACACAATTTGGGTTGATATATTTATTAAAAAAAGTCTTAAGGCTGTTAATATATTTTGAAAATGTAATCATTAATTCCTATTTATTAAAAGTAACGGTAAAATAAACCTTTTCCTGGCGTTGTGTGCTGCTAGTTTTAACTTGATATTTTCTGACTTATCATTGGAAGCATTCTGCTTTTTGGATCATCCAACACCCCAACCCTCTCACTCCCTTTCCCAACATTTGGTTTCATCTCTGTCTTCAGAGGAAAGTATTGTCAAATTTCACATTAAATTGTCTTATATTTTCAATCTGAACAATTTTCATTATTTGCGTTTGAGGCAGTTTTAACTGAGTAGTCAATGTGTGCATGTTTTGAATAAACGTGTACAAACAGTGTGTTATTTTAAATGTTTCATTTAGAAACATAATTTCTCCATTTTTACATGGTGTGTCGAATTTCACTTCTTATTCACCACATCTGTGGTTACATTGAAAAATAATATGTTGCCCACCTCTGTTCTATAGGCCTCTACTTTTAATAAATTTGCAAGGGAAGGACTAATTTGAAGAGGAATATAATTTTCAAAAAATTTCTAGGTGAAGACTGATCTAGAAAGCATCTAGCTAGTGGGTTTAACCATTTACCATATAGCATCTAAATGTCACGTTTAAACCATTTTGGTTGTAGCCCTATGTACAGCCAGACAAAATGGTAAGACCCCAATTTTAAGTTTGAGGACACATAAAACATCAATATTCACCATAATCTTTAGGCTTAATATGTATACAATTATTGCAATACTATATTTATATGAGGAAGTAAAATGGTGTAAATACACAGTTATATAAGGTAAGTGACAGGAGGAAGGCAATCTGGAAATATAGTTGGGGTAGTCCTTGATAGAAACAAGTAAACTTACTACTTCATACTTCTATCTTTTATACAATATTCTAGCTTGCACACAAAGTTACATATGATTTTAAATTTGCATTTATCATAATAAGAAGACACACCTATAACTGCAAACTCTCTTTTTCTTTAATCTATTTTTAGCCAGAGATTAAGATATGAAGATATGTGTGAGTGTGCATGTGTGTGTGTATATGTATATAAATATATCCTCTGTAAACATTTTGATTTAGATCTACTCATTCTCAAACTTTTTAAAATGTAACTATTTTTAATATCTAATTGTGAGTAAGAATAGTGAAGAGATAAAGAAAATGTGATGAGAAGATATATAAATGAAGAGTGGTGTGAGTAGGGTTAATAAAGATAATATGTAGCTGAAGTGTAAAGAGTGAATGATAAAGAAAAGTTAATTAGTTACTTTTAAGGTCAAACCCATCTATCTTTGCAGGTTGCTACCTTATTTACACTATATTATTTTACACTGATTTTGCATTCAGTAAACTACTCATTATTTTGCAGGAGCTAACCGGTTTACGGCTTATTTACGCATCCATCCAAAATGATTTTTTTCAGTTTCAAACCACATGTTAACCAGCTTATGAACAAATTGAGAAGTTCTTAAAATTCAATTTTGACCTTTTAATCTGGCGAACAGCACACCCTTTAAAAAATCTGATTTTAAAGAAATGTAAATTTGGGATGTGATGGGAGATAACTTTCTATACATTGGTATCTCCTTGTTCATAAAATATCAGTACATATCATTATATCATATAATTTTACCAACCCAGATAATTGAGATTCTGGTTTATTATGACAAGAGTATTTGACAGATGTAGTGTAAACCTCTATTTCAGAAAATGAGTATTTCATGCAGTTTACAAACTCGTGATTGGAAATAAAATAAAACACAAAACTACACCTTTTTTATACCATTTATTGCACCACATTTCAGCGCACACCATACAACAACATTAGAAGCACTCAAACTCACAAATGCCACGGAATGCAACACAGATGTATTTTGGTTACCTTTTATTTAATAGTTATACATGGAGAGATTTTATTTTTGTTTAAGTAACTCTCTTTCACATTTAAGATAATATAATTATGATTTCATATATTTGAAATATAAGATTTTGAACAGACAAGCCTCTCAGTACTCAAACTTGCCACCAGATGGTGTTAGTTTTGAGGTTATGGATGGCATGCGTCGTGTTTCTTATCTTATTTAATATAGAGTATATATATTTTTTTCGGACCCAAACCAGCTATTCATCGCTTGCAAGCAACTTTTTTTTTTGGTTAGTTTTACAACTCAATTTTCAGAAGAAAATTGAGGTTTTTTTTACCGTTGCCGCAGCAAATGTATGTGTCGTGACAATTTATTGTCTATTCACAATGGCTATACAGAGGGTTATTAGCATAACTCCTCCAAAGAACAATTTTAAGATTTGTTTATATAATTAAAACAAAATATTCTCAGCATACAAAAATCAAAATAATATTGATACACTATAACACATTGTAGCAAGACATGTATTTGATACAAGTGTATTGATATTATATTTTTTCATTTTTTTTTTTCTGAACGGCCACTTTTCATATCCAACAAACCAATTCTTCGAAATGAGCTTCCACCTTAGTTGTTATAAAAATGGTTTGCCTTCGACATTTGTTTTTGTTGCGCCTCTTAATGACACCAAGATGTATATATATATATATATAATTTTTTTTCAAAATGTGGCAAAATTGGTCTGAGAGGCATCATCCAACAATTTGATGTATCGCTTACAACACAAACCAGTCGTTAAAAATGTGTGCTATTATTATTATGTTGGTTTATGTTAAATGTTCAAAAGCATCTATTAGCACAAGAGTCTTATTTTATTAAGTGTTTAATAACAAGTGTCTAATTTAGGTATTTGTAGTTTAGGAGTGTTTCTATACTATAAAACCCATCAATTTTCTATACCAATTAAAATTTCGAATTTGGATTGTGTTTTTAAAACAACCTCTTTATTTTTAAAATGTTGATTCTGTGCAGCCATTCACAAGAATCGATCACAGAGGACAATCCACTTTTTTTTGCTGCACCCTATTGTGCAAAACAGACATTTTTTAAATTTTGTAATCTTTGCGAAATCGTACACACTCCTAAAACAGTCACATCCATATTTTAAAATTATTTATGAAGTAATATAATTTAAGTAATTTAGATTTTTTAAATTGAGCAGTTCTTTTTAATTGCAAATGAAATATGGTCTAACAAAAGCATAATTATCTTTTTAACAATCATAAATGTATAATTTTTTCCCTTAAATACCTTCCAAGAAACCCTTAGAAAGTGTTGAAGTTAATAGTTAATCTTATCGCACAATACGGTACCCTGTGAGTAGGCCTGTAACCCATGTATATAAACCTATAATTATTATATTCATTGGATATAAAATGTTAATATTGCATAAAACATTTAAACAAATAAAGAAAGAGTAAAAATAAACTAATAAGTATAAATTTAATGGAGGAAGCCCACCTAGGGAAAGAAAAATGTGGGAAGAATCCAATGCATGAAAGTGACATCTTCAACTTTGTGCATTGAATTCTTTCACATTTCTCCTCTTTCCCTAGGCCAGCTTTCTTCATTCAATTTACACTTACTTTACACTTATTTTTCCTTTTTATTCATTTGTATCATTTTCCATTATTATAAAATTATTTTGCCACATTAAACCTTCATAGTCAGACAACAGGAATAATAAACTATTTATCATCCTGTACAGTAAAACTAATTGCAAAGATTATAAAACTGTTTGTAATCACCATCAATTAAAAAACATAGCAATGTTAAGATATATTACTAATTTTGGTAGACTAACTTTAGATTCTTTATTAAGAACTTGTTTATTATTTTAGATCATACACTTTACTTTAAATATATGCATTTTATGACTAAAATAAAACCTTAGTCTACTTGATATTTTAGTCAAAAACTTAATGTAGGTTGAACATATTCAATCAGTTTAAAAAAAAAACCATAAAGATGCCTGAATTAGTAATCTACAAAATATTCAAATAATTGCATGTACTAGTAATTAAAACATTGTTGATAAGATATTAATCATAAACATAACTATGAATGAAATTATAATCAAATTAAAATATTAGTAAATTACTCCACATTTTCCATATACCTTTTTCTATTAATAGTAGGTGTGTGCAAAAAATCAAAACATTAAATTGATGCTTTTTTTTATAATACTGACAAAACATGGTAAGTTATTCATTAAAAAATATATTTGCATGCACTACTTATATTTAAATTTTAAAATTAGTTTTTCTTTTACTATTTATAAAGCTATTTTTTACTATCTCTCTTCTTTAAAAACATGTTTGATAGAATAAATTATATTATTAAAAAATAATTATACGTAAAAGAAAGAACACACAAAAAAGACATTTTTAAACAAAATTATTCTAAGAGTACATTTTGAGTGGTTTGTATTTATTTGTAGATTGTAATTTGTTTATTGTAAGATTTTGGTGTAATCCTCTACAGTGATTTGTTGAATACTATACAATGCACTCATATGGATGATTCATCCATTTGAAAAAATTAAGACTAAGGGTCCAAGTTTTAATCCTACTAAGTCACAAAGTTTCCGAGAGTTAGAACAATACAAAATATAATCATGAACGTGTGTAAGAGTATTGAAATGCTATGAAAAATATCAGGGTTCCTGATCTTTTCAGCATCATTAGTACATGTTGATGGGCCATTTTTTGAAATGATTCATGGGAAAGTTTGTTTTCTTGTCTTTGAAGTTGATTGGGAATTGCAGCCTACATTTGTTCACTGGTTTTGAAAATCTAGAAGAACACGTATTATTTACAAATCTTAGCTAGGTGGCTTATGAACAAAGAGTCTTGACTATTTTTTTTGTTATTGTGCTTTGAAGAACTGCTTAGTTGACTTTACTGTTTTTATTACTACTCTTGTTTGAGTTGTGCTACATAGGTAGCAGCACTTGAACCAGATATATTAGAAAAGCAGCTTAGTTTACTCTCAACCTGATTAAAATGCTTCTGGCATAAAAGTTTGAAGAATAAGATTTTTTTGTGAAAATATTAGCTTTCTTATAAATTTTCAAGACCAGTGAGCTAGGCTCCAATCCTTTCACTATTGAAACATTCACAATAACTTAATTATATGCATTATTTTCCTGTCAAATTTATGTATTTACTCTTTTCCTCTTAACCTTGATCGCTACACAGTGCTTTGCCCATCTTGATGATAATATTATACAACCAAAGTGATTGAAAGCAAGGCGTTCAAAGTTCCAAAGACATTGAAAACAGAAGAGAGAGAAGTAAAAAAATCCCACATTTCTGTATTCATTCACAGCAAATACAAGAAATTGACACTCCCCAAAGTCATGGGGTATTGTGATATTCTTTATTGCCAAAGAAAGAGAATGCTAAATAAGTATTTATTTTGTGTCTATAATTCTCTTATGTGTTGATTAATAATGATTACTTTGATTTATGCGAAAAAACATTCAAAGGAGAATGATTGAATCATTATTAATGTGCATTGGTCAATCTAACAACATCTATATATTTAGTTAACTCTGTAAAAAATATAGATTAACATCAAGTATATTCATTATAATTATGATTCTTCTTCATCAATATAACAACAAATACATCCTTATCTGTACCTCATTATCTTAAACATTTCACTAGCATAAATTTTAGAAAATAGGGCCTATTCTTCCAGTAATAAAAATCATCTTTCTAAATTTGAGTTTTGTGGTCATTAAAGATTGACATACTCTTTCATTAATGTGTCAGGTGTAGTTTTATATTTTTCGTATCTCCATGAATTGAGGGTGCCAGTGGTTGTTTTTTTTCTTTCGTTGATACAGTTTGCTTCATAAATCAATTGTTCTGTTTTGTATGATACTGATTAATGGTGCGTTTATTCATCCTCATCTTCGTTCTGGTAAGTGACGTACCTTACTGAAGATTTTTCACCCAAGATAAGAGACTGAAAAAAAAAATCAACTTCAGATTATTCAATTATTTCAAACAGAATTGGGCTAGAGCTTGCTTAAAAGTAAAATGGAGAACTACCACTATTGGAGAGACATATTTTTACAATGTTTCATGTGAGCATCTGATGTATTTTGAATTGTCTTAGGTGTGTATGCACTTAGGACACCATGTTGTTATGATATACATGCGTGGACTCGGTCGGAGTTGGTTAAAGGTTATTAGATAGGGAAGTTCTTCATACAATTGTAGCCATAAACAAGATTTGTAATCAATAAAACCAGACACATATTCCCAATGAACATTCTGTTTATCTTTGCAGTTATTCAACAACCACACTTACCTGTGTAGTGCTGGAATATAAATTGTTGAGACAAAACACTAGCATACAAGGGTGTAAGATGCTCTCAATTTTAGGGAAGCTGGGACCAAAATGAGCCTGTGTCACCCTCAGAAATCAAGTTGATCTGTTTTACATATTGGAGCTTTCTAGTACGCTGTCGCAGTGCTGTCCCTAACTAAAGTGCAAGGCAATTTGTTCCAAACTAAAGAATTAGGAGGTTTCCCCAAACAGGCAACTTCGGCACTCCAAAAGGTGCTCTTGGGGCTCATTTCAATTTTTAGGGAGGACTGGCATTTCGGAAGCCCTTCTCTTAGTTCTTATGCCCCACTAGTACACACAAAAACACAATTTTAAAATACTCCCACCAACCTCAGGAGACAAAAACAGACTGATTATTGAAAGTACTGATATGGTTTGCAATATTCTTGGTAGGTGAAATTAGTTGTTCAGGTGTTTACTTTACTAAAACTACTGCCAACAGTGTTACCATCCATATAATACTTTCAACAATTTGTCTGCTATTGTCACCTGTGGTTGATGAAAGTTTTTGTTTTATGTCACTGGTTTCTGTCGACAATTCCTCCTGCAACACTGCCTAGGTAATTGTGTTGTTACTTTCATGAGTATGTTAAACTAAAATATCAAAATGAAACAAAATAGAATTAGGTAGTAAAAAAATCTAAATTACAAATGTTTTCTCCTTTTGTAGATGAGAATGCTAAGGCATTAATCTAAAAACCTCACCTTACCATAAATTAGGATAAATACTGTAGTTAAGTTTGTATCCTGACAACCAATATTGTTGTGCACTTTGTACAATACAAGATCTTTGGTTCTTTGGACCCAAATAAATTTACTTACATACTAACTCTTCAAATGGTTCATGCTTTAAGTCTGGTCATAAACTTAAATGAATGTAATTAGGGTTTATCAATTAAAATATGAATAGTTGGTAAATGGAAGTTCAATATCCAGTAAGATATTCAAGGCGCTATTAGCTTAAGCACCCAAAATACTTATTGAATAAATAAAAACATGTCTAGTAAAAATATACCGTGCCAAAAAAACAACATAAAACCCAATACAAAAGATACTATTTTACCTTTAAATGGTTGTAGAAAAAATGGCTACCAGCTCCAAGATGATCCAATTTCTCTCAAAATAAGCTCTGCTGATAACTAATTACAACATAACCACGCCATACACTTGTCCAACCCCTTCATTCAACACAACAAAAACAAATAAATAAAAATGCAACAAAATAATAATAATAAATCAAAAAGAAATCCAAGGTTAGGTTTAATAAGTTAATGTTTTTAAACAAATGAAATAAACAGCTCAGTTTCATTGATGGAGCTCACACCTTTATCATTCTTTGATTTTCTTATGAATGAACATCTGGAGCACCTTTTATAATATACAAATTATTGATTTACGGCCAAGATTGATAAAATTTTACTTTATTAGTAGTGTTATTTTATGTCGACCTAGGTGGTATTGGGGGTAAAGTGCTTGCCTCAGGACCCAATGTTTGTGAGTTCAAACCCAGCCAAGAGCCAATGGATTTTCCCTAAGCGACAAAAATCTGTAGCACAACTTCCTTCGAAGGGGAAGTAAAGACGTCGGTACCATATCGATTGTGGCATGTAAAAGAACCCTGGAAGTTATGTGAAAGCCCCTTTCTGGGAAAATTGGTAGGTTCATTCATGCTCACTAATAGAATTTCATTCTATTTCCCTAGGCAAGTGTTGGGAGGTTAGCGTCAGGAAGGGCATTCGGCTAAAAAATAGATCCACCAAAACAAATATGACAAGTTTTTGCGACTTGACATAGATTAAAAATATCAACCCCGTGTGAGCAGAATTAGATGGAGGAAAGGAATAAGATTAAAGTTATTTTATAGCTATTGATTGATAATACCTATCAAAAGGGACAGTTTCAGATCACATAACTTGACATGAATATGTGAGAGTAGATCTAATAACTTTTTTTTAGCTGTCCAATATGTCCATTCAGTGGCGGCTCGTGACTTTTTTTCATGGGAGGGCACAAAATTGAAAATAAATAATAATTAATAAAAATATAAACTCACCTCTTATTTACTATATTTTGTAATGGAAGTCCATCCTCCTTTCCTTGATATTTGAGAATACCTCAATAACTTTGTTGTCGAAATCAGAAATTGAATTAATAAATTTCTTTTCGACTGATAGAACTGCTAGAGCATTTAGTCTGTTTTCCGTCATTGTACTCCTCAAGAAAGTCTTAATCCGTTTTAAGGTAGAAAAACACCTTTCACATTCACTTGTGGACATTGGTGTAGTACAAATAATGTCCAATAGTTTGAAACTTTCAGATAAAATCTCACACAGGTTATTTTGTGAAATAAACACTAATAAAGATAGCACAACCTCAACTTCGCACATATCATCACGACTGTAAATTACATTCAATTCACTCTTTAATTTTATAGCGTTTAACATGGAATAGGATGCAACAGTTTCGTTAAACACATTTTGAGGAAAAGATTTTTGATAGTTTTAAAAAAAAAGAATTGAATAATTTTGCTGCACTTAGGTGACTTTTAAAATCAAATCTATCCTTAATTTGGGTTAGAATAGTGTCACAAACTTCTTTTGCAGCAGTATTTCTACTATCTCCGCCGGTGGATGAAGTTTTCTTTCTTTTTTCTTCGGGTTCTTCAACCTCGTCGGTACCATTTCTAATTTTTTTAATTTGTATCTCAAATTGTTCTATAGCTTTCTCCAAATATAAGCTATCAATGCCACGTACTTGAGTTTGATTAAAAAAATATCCACGTGTGGCATAATTAAATGAAATTGTTTCAGCCAATACATGAATTCTGAACTATTTAAATGGTTCAGTAGGCCACTTGCTTCATTTAGGGTTTTCGAATCTACTTCATCAGAGTCTATGATTTTTTCTAAGCATTCTTTAAATGAGTCTTTGTAGTCAAATAAAGTATTGACTGTTCTGCTTTTAAAATTCCAGCGAGTTGGAACCGCTCGTGGTAACCTTTTCTTAACAATTTCGTCAAGGAACGCTGTTCTTTTAGGTGAACGGGAAAAAAATGAAGAGAACGCTTGTAAATTAGCGAAAAAGATCTTCACTTTTTTGTTACATTGCGCTGCTCGTTCCATAATTAGGTTAAATTGATGTGCATAGCAATGTACAAAATAGCCATTTGGATATATTTGTTTTATTAATGATTGAACACCATTATTTTTTCCACTCATAACGGCTGCACCATCATAACTTTGTGCAATTAATTTGTGTGATGGAATATTTAATTTAGTTTGAAGTTCTTCTAGTATGACTTTGGATAAAATTTGTGCTGTATATCCAGATGGTTTAATAAAAGACCAAAATCGTTCACAAATTTGCCCATCAAAAACGTATCTAATTATAATTACCATTTGTTGTTGATTGGAAAAATCAGTAGTTTCATCAGCTTCGACTGCAATAAAATTTGCTGAATTTATCTGGGTCTTTACTTCAGTTTGATAAACTTGAAACATTGAATCCAAAAGTTCATTTTGGATGGTTTTGGAGGTACCTTTAAATACATTTGATTCTTTCAAATGCAATGCAAGAGCAGAATCTAGCTCGGTTGCAAAATCAATTAAACCTAAGTAAATACCACGATTATCAGAAGTAACCCTCTCATCATGACCACGTAAAGCTAATTCAAAAGCCCCACAGAATTTAATACACATTATTAAGCGACGTAAAATGTATCTGTTGTTGTCAACGTTTTCATTGTGATTTTGTTTTTGTTGAACATACGCACTACTTAATTGCTCCCGAATATCTATTTTTCCCAACACATTGTAGTCCACTGCTGCATTTAAATGATTTAATGATAGCTCATGCTTCTTAGCTCTTTCTGATAAATGTTTTAAATCAGAAAAACCCCCTTTAATCCATGTAGAAGATTCTTCCTTTGAAAGCAAACAAAAGAAACAAAATAATTTGTTGGTCACTTCACACCCGCACATCCACTTATATTTATCATAAATGTTTTTATTAAAATGTCTATGATAGGTACGTGATTTATTCGAGGAAGAACAGTCTATATTTAAAACTGGCATCGGCCTGCCTTTATTCTTAATTAAAAGCTTTTCATCAAAACTAATGTTATTATGAATAATGTACTGCACAGAATTAATTTCGGAATTCATTTTTTAAACACTTGAACCGTTGAACGAAGAACTATAATAAATTAATCAACAGTTATAAACATTCGCGCGCGATTGACTAGTGACAAAATACGTTGGTTAACTGTTCTTCAGTGATGGACTGAAATGTGAAGCTTGACCTTGAACGGACTGACAAGTATTCGGCTACTTTACAATAGATGGGGATGCGAGCAGCAAGAGAAAAAATGTGTCCTTTCTACGGCCGGTATTACACTATCCTATTTTTCTTCGATCAAAGACATAACACATTTCTTTGATCAAATATAATTTATGATAAAATATTTGATGCCATCTTTGATAAAAGATGTGTTATCACACATCACATTTCTTTCAAAGTTTCTACAATTACAGTATTGTGTTAATTCTAAAATGAGCTCAAATGGTTTAATTTTATGTGCAGTGGCTGTGAGTGAGAATGTGATAATTTCTTTGCTGTTAAAGTGAAAAGAAAACCTGCGAAACATAAAAAAGAATTAATAAAAAATAAGCATTTACGTCCATCACCCACACACCCGCTTAATCAATTTGTACAAAAATATTATCCAATCTTCCCTCTCTTTTCTCTTAGTAATTTTTAAGCATTTAAACAAATTACAAAGCTATCCATTGAGAAAGCTACCCCAAATTTTTCTAAATCATTAAAGTGATTATGTTGTTAGTCTATTTTTTTAATTCTTAATATTGAATTTTATATTTAGGTGCTATTTTT
This sequence comes from Timema genevievae, assembly GCA_902155825.1. Lineage (NCBI taxonomy): Eukaryota > Metazoa > Arthropoda > Insecta > Phasmatodea > Timematidae > Timema > Timema genevievae. The sequence continues at coordinate 111,182 of CABFWO010001605.1, forward strand.
TTATTTATAAATAATTATTAAATATTTCATTTGAACTATTACATTTTTAAACACTAAAAATACATTTTGTTGAAAAGTGCCCCTAGGATATTTGCGCCCTAAATTCATTTTTATTATTAACTGTCTCGCGCCCAGGTTAATCTTTCAGTTGCCATTTTCTTTGATAAAAGCCTAAAGTATGTTCTATAGCGTAAATCTTTGAACAAATATTTCCTTTGATAAAAGATATTGGACGATTTGTTAAAGTTACATAACATTTCTTTAACAAAGAAATGTGACCGTGTAATACCGCTCTCCCAGCGAGCCCTTGCCCTTCAGTGACGTGCATCTCCTACTCAAGACAAGACACCTCTATCTCCAAGCTTCTACTCGCAAGGGAACACTCAAATATTGCCCCACTTGAGAGTTGCGCAGAGCTGTTCTGAGCATCCCGTCCCTTCCCTCGCTTTCCTCTTGTCCATCATGACTTGGGGAACATTCACTACTTTGCCCCGATCGGGAAGATAGTTGCTTCGTTTGATGGTTTTCACTCAGCAATTTTAAATGTCATAATTATTTTAAGAAAAACTAGAAAAAAGGTTTATTTAATTCTAATATTTCCCTTGTTTATATAGCTTAAATATTATTATTATAGCTTATAATTATTTGTATGAATAACTTGGTGTTTTGGTGGGAGGGCACGTTCCCTTGTGCCCTTTAGGACGAGCCGCCACTGTGTCCATTCATAAGAGAATTGAGGTATAGCTGTCAAGTCAGATAAAAAAACTTGTAACATTAAACACACAAAAAAAGCAAAAAAATAAAAAGATTAAAAATAATAACTAAAATAAAAAACAGCACACACAAAACATACAATGTGTTATTTATTAAAAAAATAAAATAAACTCTAACACTAAAACAAAAAGAACAAACTGAAAAATTAAATAGTAAAATAAAGCAAACATATAAACAAATAAAAATAAAGCCTCATGCACACCTGATTGTATCAACTTTTTATAAAAGAGATTATTTTTATAGGTTAGAATTATTTTAACTGTCACTATTACTAAGTTCAATTATTTAAATAAGACTTATCCTTGAGGGAACCTGATAATGTTGTTTCTACTTTTAACCCCTCTTCTCCAAGAACAATAGTATATATTGCTGGTGATGAGTAAAGTTTAAATCTCAGCTGGACATACTATTGGGGGTTTTTCACATGTGATATATAATTATCTTCTCCACACTAATGTGGGTGCACCTCAATTAACTTACCCTCCTCGTACCAACCCTCCAAAATAACTTGCTAACTATCATGGTTCTAAATCTACTAATAAGAAGAAAAAAAGGTCAACCAGTTGAATGGTGAAAGTAACTTAGAAGAAGTGCACTCATATTAACGGGGAGAAAACCCGCTTTGGTTGCTGCATGGTCTAATGCACTTCTCTCGCAGTAGACTAGACTGCCGATGATGGGGAGATTGGGTTCGAATTTTGGTCGGATGTAATGAGGATGGTTTTTCCTAAATGGTTTTCCACTTTCCCTCCACGCAAAGGTGGGTACGGGGGGGGGGAGGGGGGAGAATAAAGGGTGTAAAGAAAAATTAAACTCTCATGTGGAAAACAACCCCCAATGTACTCAACCTTAGTGTCAACAAAGACCAAGTGCATGACAAATCTAAATGATGCTTAAGACAGCCTGGCTCCCACTGCTGATGAAGAGACTTTTGGTTGTGATGAGATGACATCCATAAATGTACCTTCTTCTCCTCCTTGGTGGGGGGGCTCCTCAGCAGGTACATGAGGGGGGCATACATGAAGTTGAGAATGGCAATACCAAACAGCATCCACTCAAACCCGATGGTGTTGACCAAGGTGCCGCTCAGAGCGGGACCTGTAAGTACCAGAGATCACACACTTTCACACAACCTACACCACACCATGTATTAAGTTATTATTTTCAATCATGAGTCAAGATGATGAAATGGTTTCTGATGTTAATAAGAAACCCACTTTTGATCACCAAAAATTGATTAAGAGTCACTAACATTTGATAGGTATTCTATACATTTGTCTTATTTGATTTTTTTAGTTATAAAGTTCATCTAAAAAAGTCATTAAAAGCTACCAATAATTCTTCCTTATGGATATCTGTATCATTTATATTTATTATACCTGCATTATTAATTAAATGGAATAAGAATGTAAATACAAAGAGGTGATCTGACTTGTGATGAGATTGTCTCAACTGTTATTGACTGGGCTTTTCAATAATTGCTGTCAATGATACAGTCTTGTTGAAAGTCGATACCAACCGATCACAGGCCAGATTACCTATTAATACTGTGGGTAGAATAGTAAAAACATATGTCTATTTATAGACCTCACATTCTCATCAAAACAAATTTATTCATAATTCACCCTGGAAAACGGTCATAGTAACTTTGTTGAAAGCAATTTCGTCAATGCAGGTTAAGCCAAACATCCTTAATGGCTTTAATTTTAATGTATCACTCATTTCTTCTGGTATCATATCCTTAGTCTCAAGGCTCATTTAAGTTGTATTATTAAAACATTAATTTAAGGATCTAAATGATATAGGGGGGTTGGCAAAGTGTTGCATCTGTGCAGTCCACAGTTTCCTAAAGGTTTTATATCCAGTCTCATTTGTGGAAACACTTTACCTTATGTATTGCAATTTTATATTGGCAAGAATGAGTTAACAGTGTTATGTTAACATTGTGGGTCCTTATATTCTTTTGTTTAAATAAGATATTTCCACTAATTTCAACTGTTAGTAGTAGCCATTCTTTTGATGGGTACGAACACAGTATCTCCTGATTATATCGCCGGCTCACCTATGGCGAAGCCCAAGCAGAAGGCTATGTCCCCAATGGCGTATACGCTACCGTAGACGGCAGAGTGCCGGATGTCGACGAGATAACCCAGCTCGGGCATCATGGAGCTGTCTACCATCCCGATGGCGAACCCAAGCCCTGCGTTGGGGACTATCAAGTGGTTGATGTTGCTGGCGAGTGGGATCTGGAACATAGGAACCCTTTTAACACCTGCCTGGGGGAGGGGTGAGGGTAGCTTGATAGTACACTCTGGTGTCAAGATATTCAACTAACCTTTGATATCATGATGAGGAGGCGAATAGTGCCAGTACTGGCAGCGACAAATACCTACCCTTAGGAAAAGGACGAGGAGGGTAAATAGTTTCAGTACTGCCTACTAGCGATAAACTATAAGAACTAAGAAAACGAAATCAGGCTTAATTTGATGGGACTGGCCCAACATTCACCTGAAAATGTATTATTGTGAAACCAAAGAATGGAAGCTCACCCTTTCCCAAAAGATAAATTAGTGTAACAACGGCCCTCCTAGTCATGGTCAGGTAAACTATCCGTGTGGACAACCATACTCACCAACATGAGACATACCCCGATTATGATCAGCCCCAGCAGGGCTGCCAACCATCTGCAAAAATAACAAAAAACACAGTTTGGAGATTTTTTTTGTTACCGCGTCTCACTACATGATACATATATTTACTAATTACAATAATGTTCTAGATATGAGAAAGGTTGAATTTTGATAAAATGTATTCGTATTTGTGTGGAGGGGAAAAAACCGTCTTAGAAAATCCAACTGGGATTCGAACGTCGATCTGCCCGTCATCAGCAGTCCAGTCTATTACAAGAGTGACGTCACAGACCAGGCATGTCCAAACCGCGGCCCCCAAATTCGTTCCGTGTGGCATGCCAGCGTAAGGTCATTTGACAATACAAATTTTATAGCACAATTTTAACATTTGTATAGTTATAAACTATAAAATATAGAATCAATGATTTTAAATCCCTACAGTTCACGAATTATAAGGGGTCAAACTTGTTATTTTTAAGGTGGGAATGTGGGTAACGCGAGGAAAGCTAAGTGTTATTGCAGTTTTCATAGCAAAATATTTGTGTGGCCAAAATAAATAAAACATTGCTTCAGTACAAACATAGTTTAGTTTTCTTCACATGGTGATAGCAGCAGTTCCTGACTATCTATCAGTCAAGGGTGTTCTGGAATTTATTGGCAACTTTTGCTCCCTATTTAAAACTTTTTCATCCACTGCCGTTATGTTCATGACAGATATTCAACATCTGTTGAGATCATCATGTAAAGAAAATCAAACTCCGTTTATACTGAAGCAATATTTTATTTATTTTGGCCAAAAAATTGTTTTCTATAAAAACCTGCAAAAACACTGGCTTTTTCTCACATTCCCTGCATCCTCACTTTAAGATAAAATAAATGTATGTACTGGACTGAAATTTAGTATAACTAGATATGCATATGAGGTGTACACAATGAAATATTTATGATCTTAAAGAAAAATAAATTTTAATATATAAGCAGCTTAGAAGTGGTAAAATTACATTAATATTTAACTATATAGATGTGGCAGAGCGGGGGACACCGCCCCCCTTAATAGAAGCAAGGGGTGGCAAAGAAAGGTTCCCCCCTTCTGACTTGTGCTATAAAAATCCCAGTGTGGCCTATATAAATTATGGAAAATCGAAAAAATTTTAAATTTAAATTTTTTTAATACCAAAGCTAAGACAATTTGAACAAAGCCTTAGCTGAATCATTGTTGTTTAAATTACGCGCTGACTCCTAGTTGGCGCGTGTGCCGTGCAGAACGCTACCATGAAATTTTATCGCGCCAAAATCATAGTGATTGAGCATGCGCCAAGCAGTGGGTTACAGACCTCTCCGAGTGTTGTATCATTTTATTAGGTGTGACTGTGTGTTGGTTAAATTGGTTTTTAGCATAAAGCGAACGGCAAACTACGAAGTAAATGTGTGAGAAGAGCTTCTGTTTGAGGTATTATACTTATTACCATACAGATATATTATGCTTGATTGAATTTACATTGACCCGTAAAGTCAATCAGATTTTATTCACGGGTATGTTTGATCGTGTATGTCCACCTATCCTATTCTGTCACTTGCTAGACGGGTTCATGTTCTTGAGACCGATACAATTTACCTGATGTTCGCTAGACACAGATCAACAAAAACATTTAACGGCCACAGTGGCTAACTCTACTCCTTAATTTTATATTAATGTATCCGAATAATTGATATTTGCAAATATAGATTTGAATTTTTCTAAATGAAATTTCTTGTTTTGATTGCACCGATTGTAGAGACAACTCAGACTAGTAGAACATATTATGCCAGGCCGAGGGTCAGATAATCCCTTACCTTCTTTACCTGATTGGTGTTGCTGGAATGGGCTGAGACATTGATACTTGCTATCTATTATCAAATAGCTCCCCTATCCCCAACTATGTTAAATTCACTGCCAACATGTTATAGACTCGAAAAATCTTAGTAATAATTCTCAATGTCTAATGATCTAAAATTGAAATATTTCGAATTGAAGCTCTCCAAGCTGATGTAAATGAGCACTAATCTTAATTTTTATTTACTGTAGACTTTATTTCAGATTTATTCCTTGTATAGTATCGTGTATGTATATATTTATTAAAAATAAACACTATTCGTTCATGTTCTTACTATACTTAGGCATTAGCGTCTATAAATGGTCCCTAGCCAACTCTCTAAGAACTTATACAGCCCTCAATCGGGTAAGGTTGTAGACGGCCGCCTACGACCACTAAAGAGGGCCGGAGACTCTTTAAAGTTTAAACAAACGCTAATACTGTATATGCAAATACAACCTTAAAAACATATTAAAACAATTTTTGCTTAAGACCCGCACCGGCGGGCACGTGAATAAAACCGTCAGTCTCATTTTCAGACTAAGGGGGGTTTTCACTACCCTTACACGCAAATACGGGTATATTTAATATAAATTCTACCGTCCCAATTCCTATTTTTGTGTATACCTCAGTTTTAGCTTTTGTGGTGCTGACTGACAGCTCACAGCTGACTTCTGACGGCTTTGAAAAGCTACCAGACCAAATTATGTATCCCTACGCCGAACCATATGAGCTGCAAAAAACATGTCTTTAGCAGTTGTCACTTCTGACAGTCAAAATTTAGGTATATACCTAAATGTTGACTGTCAGAAGTCAGCTGTGAACTGTCAGTCAGCACCAAAGAAGCCATGGGGCTACTGTATATATGCGGATGGACTGAAAGGAGAGTAAAACGCGGTGTATCTTTTTTTTTTAGCGAATTTTACATCGCAGCCAAATTTTTGTGTACAGCGTGCATTGCTTCTTACCACCCATTCGGGCTATTCACATATTTACACTAATATGTTAGGCATCGAGAAGGTGGAGTCTAAAGGGAAGGTAACCGAATTTGG
>CABFWO010001605.1:119248-162149 GCA_902155825.1 Timema genevievae
CTTATAAGGTAGGGTCATTGTTCAATGAGTCAAATAAGGACTACTCCCTTGTTTAGTTCCACAATGGCATAACTTATAAGGTAGGGTCATTGTTCAATGAGTCAAATAAGGACTACTCCCTTGTTTAGTTCCACAATGGCATAGCTTATAAGGTAGGGTCATTGTTCAATGAGTCAAATAAAGACTACTCCCTTGTTTAGTTCCACAATGGCATAGCTTATAAGGTTAGGGCTAGAGTGTAATTGGTATCCTATATTTCACGACCCCTTTGATATGAAACACTCACGGATCCAGATTTTACTTCTGGGCAGGAGTGTGTGTATGCAAATTAAAATCTCCATTTATAATAAATAATCAATCTCATTCTAGTTTTCATCTCAAACTATTCTTGTACAATTTAAAAAAATGTAAAAATACAGTATCAGAAAGAGAGGAGGGAGGGAGGGTGGGGACCTCAACGTTCCCAACCTCTACCCTGGATTCACCACTAGTTTGTAACGTCCCTACATCCAGGCGTTTTGAGCTGACGTTGAGCTTAGTTTTGGACGTAATTCGTATTAAAATACTCTTTTTGTAATTAAATGATTAGGCCTCCTGTAGAAACATTAAGTCAATATTAATTAAAACCAGATGTTAAGATGCAATACTTATGAACATAATCATACATGTTTTGAATTATTTCGTAGTCCCTCAAGGCAACCATCCTGGTATCGGTTTTGATAATTACTCTTTTAGAGTATATTGGTTGGAAAGTTGAGATTAGTTCGATCAAATTGTACCTTCGATTGAAGTTAAATCGATCATTTTAATGTTGGATTTAGCGTTGTGTTGCCATTCTTAGGGTTTACTTGTGTGCAGCACATTTAGAGTTGTTTTTATTGTTGGGATATTTAACACACTTACTCTACACATTGCTTTACCAACACAATACTTGTGATGTAACTTAACTTATGACAGCAACAATAAACAGTCTTATTTTCAAGGATTATAACAGCTGAGTAACCGGACGAATGTCAATGTAAGAATCATGTCAATGTAAAGATCCTTGGCGGCCTCCAAGAAGGAAGTATCCGAGTCCTGACGTCTATAGTGTCCTGTGAGACTCACCTGCGGCAATAACGATGTAAGGATCCATGACGAGAGCCTTCAGAGAAGGAGGATCCGACTCCTGACGAACCACAGCCGGCTGCAGCATCAGCAATTGGAGCACTGGAATATGACATGATTGTGATAGTGACCTTGATTTCACCAAACTAGGCATGGGTCAGGATGCTTTTGTAGCACCCTTGCACCCTTCTAGGTCATCAACATTAAATTACACTGAGATCTAGGGAGGATGAAGGGAAAATCTAAAGGAAATGTACCCACATCTGCATGAGTAAGAGTAGGGAAAACCATTTAGAGAAAAGCGCCCTCAGTACATCTGGTGGTGATTTGAACCCCAACCTCCCCTTCACTGGAAATCCATACAAGACAAGGCTAACACCCTAGTCCGCGTGCCACTCACATCCATCTCCAAGTGCCAGCGCCGACAGGATTAGAAACGGCGCCGACTTGCCGACGAACTCATACATGACGCCGCCAAAAGGGGGCCCTATGAGAACCCCGAGTGCCAAACCCCCAAGGGCGATCCCCATGGCATTGCCGCGCTCTTTGTCGTCAGGATAACGCTCCGCCAACATGCCCATACCTGAAACGACAAGGACAGTTCTTGTTCCAAAAAATATGAGGTTATGTTTTAAAAACACCAAGTTCAAATACCACGATGCTGATGGTATATATTTGAAAACTTTTGAGATAAATGTAGGTCAAAATTTGATATATTAATTATTCTATTTGGGGTATTTTGCATGCACTTTAAGAATTGACCGATAATATAAGATAACAATACAGTTCTTTAACAACAGGGGGACGGGGGAGATTGAAGCACCCTACAAAACAATAAATTGTTCATTAAACTCTTGCTTTAAAACTACAAGAAATAAATTGGAAACTATTATTTGTTGTGTGCTTATGTGAGTGTAGTCCTGGTACCTTAAGATCGTGAGACTTGGTTCTGGACTGGTCTCTATATAATATAAATACCCTCTTTTGAAAGGAACTGTTTACCTGAGACGCTGGAACAGGAAGAGCCGATCCCTTGAAGGGCCCTGGCCAAGAAGAGGACGCTGTAACTCCGGCCGAACGCAAAGACTGGAACAAAACAAAGGAACATTATATGGCGCAGGGCAAAGTCTTACTACACGTGATTACTCTCTTTCCCACCTTTTATCCATGCTAATTTGGTTGCATTCTTCCTAAAAATAAACTCATCTATATTTCTTGGATAAAGACGTTGAACATTAATAATCCTATATTGAGCTTACTAACTATAAAAAGAGTACTCCAAAGAAAATGTAGCAGCATTCTCCTAGATAATATATATATATATATAATCACAACTTTGGGAAGAATAAGGCCAAAAGGAGTGAAATGAAGACACCCGTTACAGAAACAATGATAAATTGAATATGAGCTATGTAGTGGAGAAAGTTCCCTCCTCACTTTATAATGGGAAAATTAAGTTCTTTATTTTAGAATAAATAACTTAAAATTTCTCCTGATTACAGGATGTGGACACACACACGAGAACCCAAATGGGTTGGTGTACGTGCAAAGTTGAATTTACCAATAAAGACGATCTAAAGAAAGAAAGAAAGAGAATTTACCTTGTAACACCCAGTCAGAAATAGAACTATGGGCTCTCGACTCAAACTCAGCTACATTGATCCTCATAAGTGGTCACATGGATTAAAAGCCAGTATTATCTTAATCCGACTTCATGATGACGAGGAGGCTGTGTTTGGATTCTAGCTGTGTGTAGTTAGGGTGACTTTTCTTAAATTGTCTCTCCATTTCTCTTCATAAAAATGTAGGAATATTTCCTCTAAATTATACCCTCTCCATTCCTACCCCACTGGCGTAATTAAATGTAAATCATCCAGACAAGTAGTAAAACACGATGGGGAAAAAAAAGCTGCAGTGATTGCTTGTTTTTAAATAGTTGGTTTATCTCAAGGACTATTAGTGGCTTAATCTAAATTTTAAGGATTGAGAGAGTAATTAGGAAGAAATGCACCCAAAATATTAGGTAGAGGTGGAAAAACCACCTCTGAGATTCGAACCCCGATCTCCCCGTCACCGTAAAACCAGTATATTGTGATCTTTATGGCTATGACCAATGGTATTTAACCTTTTCTGTCCGCGTACCCCTAGACATAAATTCTCTTCAACTTTGCACCCCCAAAGTTGCAAATTATACATATTCTAAAATCTATATTTAAAATAAATCAATGATACTCCCAGATCATATATACTTACGTCCTTGACTCTTGTGGCTAGCCCTAAATATTGTTCTGACTGCTCCGTGTTTATCATGAAATAATAGGCCTATATAATATGTATACATTACTTTTTGATTTTACATACCCTCTAAGAGGTATCCGCGTACCCCTGAGTACACGCGGACCCCAGGTTGAATACCCCTAGTTTGGACCGTACTATCATTGATGCGGTGCGGCACCGTGAAACCCAGATGATAATAATGTCTCTTTCTGAAAGTTGATTCCAATTCTAGAGCGGGGCGTGGCTATTCCGAGAACACTTGAAGCAAATATTTAATCCACGATCAGCTTTGTTCTGAAATGACCCTCTTATGGGGTTGAATGAATCCCCCGTTCCTTTTTTTGACCCACGTGAGGACAAGGGTATCGCGTTACAAATACATAATTTGCGACTGTTTATCAGGAGACCTACTAAGGTTGAACGACCCGTGTTTTTGATCAAGTTACAGGGGCTTAGCTCCACAAAGCTAAACGTCTGTCAAATTGGTCAGTCATGTTCTTTGATTTCTGAAGGACGTAAAGGACAGGAACGGCGTTTACCACCACACGATTGTAAACTTGAATTAGCACGGTAATTTTTTTTAAAACTTGAATTATGCTTGTAAAAAATAACACTGGTAAATAATATACCTCATCATAATTTACTTTTAATTTCAGCAAATCAATTTCAACCCGCATCGGCGGCCACATGGTCAAACATGTCACTCGTGTTAGACTGAAGGCTATTGGGTTTAGAATTTTGGTCGGATGAACTGAGTTTTTACCCCTAAATGTTATTGCACTCTCCCTCCAAAAAATTCGGATACATTTGATCTAAATTTCTGCCGTTGTCATTCCTATTCTATAAGCAAGATTAGTGTATGCGTGTAAGCTGGACGAGTACTAAGACACGCGTNNGGGGGGGGGGGAATCAAAGTTGATACATATTGCCAGTTTTCCCACCAACGAATTAATATATCTCAATTGTTGTTCAGAATTACAATGATTACTGTTATCATCCAAATTAATAAATCTCAAATCTCAGTTGTTTTTTAGCACTGCATCTTATTACTTATACAAGTTATACGCATATGTACTAACTACGCTAATGAGTTCGGGATGAAAAAGGTTGAATTTAGAGGAAGTGTATCAATATTTGCGGTAAGGGAAAGTGGAAATCGATTTAGGAAAAACCACCCTCAGAACACCCAATCAGGATTCGAACTCCTATCTCCCTATCATCAGCAGTCTAGTCTATTGAATTTCAGTTAATACACTATATTCCAGTGAATATATAAAATAAACAAAATTGTATTATTTAGTGTAAAGTTCGATTTTGGACTTCTTAGTCTTAAACAGTCTGAGAAATGATAACCCAAGAGTTGTTGGGCTTGAAATATCGGTCAGATCGCTTTAAAATCCAAGAATAATGGGATATGACAAACCTTCCCTCTGAAACAAAATATGTCCCACATAAAAAAACTGGTGTCAATAGGAAGAAAATAAGTTGTATTTTAACAGAATATAAACTAGCATATTTCAAATCTATAATCTTGTAACAAAATACGCATGACAAACTCTAAGGACCTCAGAAATCAAATAATGTGACCGGCATCTATTTTAGTGAAACCAAACCCCAGTAACTTAGTTCCAATAAACTTGTCGTTCGACCGTATTTCAAACTTGTCATTTCCATCTGTAATGACAATACTGGTTGGTCCCTTTGTTAAATGGGCCTCTCTGAAGGGAGTACATAGCATAGTCGGTCGCCTCATTAACAATTAATAGAATTACAGTTTAAATACTGAATAATACTTAGGTAAATTCGCTGGAAAAACGTTCCATATGATAACAACACTACACAGTATTTTTTTAGTTTGAGTGATTTTAATATATTTAATGCATAGAACCAAATGCAATATATTATAATAGTTTTGGTCATTGGCTGAATAGCTTCTTTTTATTTCCATTTATAAAATTAATAAATATTGTAATCCAAAACAAAAAATTGAAATAGTTTAATACTTTTTTTTATCGGATGAGACCTAAAATGTGTCAACAATAGTTTGTTAGTATTAAAAGTATTACATTTATTTCTTACCAATCCTCTTTTGAGCCAATTTCACCACAGAGTTTCTTTAATGTACTGACATAGCTTATTACTTGAAATGAGTCTTCTCACTTCCTGCCATTTTTCACTTTTTAATGTCGTTGTAATTTCAGTGCTAAATTAGCCAAACAATACACTCTTATTTTCTATTTATTGTAGCGGCACAACGTTATATACATTGTATAACAGCCTTGGTTCGACAAGCGACTAGTGAACTAAATAACTTAAAGAAAAAGAACTACAGTTACTAGTCGATTGTCGTGACAACCAACTCTAGTGACTCAACACTTGTCAAGATTTATAGCGTTGTGGTTCTAGGTGGTTACAATTCCTCCATTTGTGTAAAAGAGGACTAGACAACTTACTTAATACCCGCTTCGGTTGCCGCGTGGTCTAACGCGCTTCTATCGCAGTAGAATAGATCGCCAATGACGGGGAGATTGAGGTTATGATCTCTGAAGGGTATACTGAGGGTAGTTTTTCCAAAATAATTTTCCACTCTCCCTCTACGCAAACGCGTGTATATTTCCTATTAATATAAACTCCCTAATCCTTAAAAACATTAGTGTAACTAGTATATAAGCATATCGCCTGAACGGATAGTAAGACACGGTGCTTTTAAAAAACCCCAAAAAAAGCTTGCTTAATCAAGGACATCAACACTTGACAGAGACTAGAATTTCCCGACTTCCCAACGGAAACCTAAAAAAACTATTAATCTTGCCTTATTTACAGATAAGGTACTTATATCAATAGCTATAGCTAGAAGCCAACATGTAAGTGCATTATTATCTTAAGATTCTAAGCAAAAGGAGTCACCCGATTTCCCACCACGATAGGATTAAATAAAATCAACATGGCCGGATTTTGAGTTGGAAAAACCTACTAGAGATGATCTTGACCACGGCATTGAGCCGATGATGAAATAAACTATGTTTCATACAATTATAATTAATACAAACATAAAATTCTGCAAAAATTATCTAGTCGTTTATGTAGAGTTTACCGTATTTAGATAATTTATAAAACAAATTGAGTCTAAATAGTTAGACTGTTTTCAAAATGAAACTGCTGTCCAAGTAATTTAAATAATTTCCTTAAGCTTTTATTCTCGAACCAAAGAGTAATGTAAAATGTATGAGGGATTTTTTTATTTCTGTAAAAACAACCTTATTAGCACTTATATTAATTGAACCCCTGACTTTAACTAACAGAAAAGACTACAGATTTATTAAGAGTAATTCAATACTCTTACTTTTCTTGGCCGGTAGTGGTTGGGGGTCTGTGTCCCCAAAGTCAGCCGTAAACTTAATCCTAGTTATGACCTTGAGTATAGTACTTACTCAGTGTCGAGAGAAACATTATGATAAAACCGGTGAACATCGGGATGCTGTAACCGATCCTGAAACAAAAAGTTAATGTTCTCTCACAAAGAAACAATTTGCAAGAGTACCTAGCAAGTCTTTAATACACCCTCGAGTCATCAATATCCAGTTCTGGAGCCAGCAAATTAGCCATTATCAAGACAGTTAATGTCTCCATGTACCCTGAGAGCTTACACTGCTTAGTTTCACATGTCGAAGCCTATATAATAGGGGTATTGTATAGTCAGTCAAAGTAAGACAGATATATTGCTTGTTTCCACTAGAGTTTAGCTGATTAGTAGGCTGCGAATTTTACATTAATGCGTTTTTTTTTCTGCGTTGATATCTATTTGTCAGCTTTGCAAACATTAATTATATGCAACATCTAACAAATCTACCCATTTTTACTATGCATAATAATGCATATTTAAGATATAAATGCATATTTTCCTATGCCCTACTTTTAATTTTTAGCTATTCTAATTCAAACGAGAACAATGACGAAAGTTGTAGCGTTTTATATTTTTAGAGTCAAACACGTCACTAATCCTGATTATTTTATAATAATAATAATAATAATAATAATAATAATAATAATAATAATAATAATAATAATGAGGAAGGTAGACTTGAGAGTACTTGCATTTTCATGGAGGGCAAATGGAAAACCATTTAGGAAAATTCACATTCAGGATTCGAATCCGGACCTCCCTGTCACCAGTAAAGCAGACTAGACGAACCTGACATTTATTCTGCGTGTACACTGGTGTGGGTGGTTATAATATTAGTATTACCATACTTTGAGATTCACACCAGGGAACAAGCAGACTAGGGCGTCAGTCTCATGAGGTTTGGTTTGCTATGTGATGGAGAGACCATGGTTTGAATCTCAGGCTGCGTATTCTGAGGGTAGATTTTTGATTAACTAGTTTCCCACACTCTATCTAAATGCAAATCTGGGTACATTTCCTGTAAATTCTACGTTCCTCATCCCTACCCCACTAAGTAGTTATAAGAGGGTAGCCCGGACGCGGAGTGAGAAGTGGTGCAAAATAAATGGTACGACATAATCGTATGTGATTTCTCATAGTCTAGTATAATTTGGAACCAAATTTTCAAAAATCAACTCTGATTTTAGAGCTAGAATTAAAATAACCATTTCTCAATGCAACTTCTGAACAAAATCCTCAAACTTTTTCAGCCGTCACAAAGTTTAAGGTCTAACACTATTTACTATTATTGCAAATAAATCGTTCCATTATTTAGGTAAAAATAGAGGATACAATAAGTCTTAAAATTTTATTTGAACTTAATTTTCTTTTTGTACTAAAAGTACGTTTGTTTTAGATCTATTTATTTAAATGGTAAGATATTTAAATTTTGGAAATCTGGCCCCCTCAGTATTTTCAATTTTCAATATGGCTCTTAGGGTCAAACGAGTTTGACACGCCTGACTTAGAGAGTGCCCGACATAAGCGGGGTAGTTCAACTGCTTGGAAAGTATTTATAGTGGATTCCGAATCACTTTAACCATAGTCACTATTGATTGACTCTCTCGACCACTTCCAGACTCGACACCCTCCCCTGGTAGTTGAGTTTATTTATGTTACTTGTGGGTGAGTGGCCCCACGATGGGGTTGGCCAGCAGCTGGACGAAGGCCTTGGACGCGAACATCATCCCTACAGCCACCGTCTCCTCGATCAGGTCCTTGTGGCGGTTCTTGTGCTTCTGCTCCTCAGGAGACAGAGTCGTCACGTTGCTCTCTGTTGGCACAAGAACACTTGGGACAATACTTTATGCTATAAGTGTGAACACACCGTTATATTAGCAGGCCGTGGACATGCATTGCTACTAGCAGATTGTGAATACGTGATACTAGCAGACTGTGAACACGTGATACTAGCAGACTGTGAACACGTGATACTAGCAGACTGTGAACACGTGATACTAGCAGACTGTGAACACATGATATTGGCAGACTGTGAACACGTGATACTAGCAGAATGTGAATACGTGATACTAGCAGACTGTGAACACGTGATACTAGCAGAATGGGAACAAACACATTTTGGCACTAGCAGACTGTTAACAGGACATATTTGTAGTCTCACCCATGGGTTCATAGGGTGTAGGCGTGTAGTCGAGAAACTCCAGGCCAGATGGCGGGGAGGCGGTGAGTCCCGGGGGCGGCAAATGGGTGGTAGTGGTGCTTGGGAGCGGTGGGGAGGTAGAATCTAGCGTCTCGTTGGGGTGGCTGATGTCGTACAGGAACTCCGGAATGATGGGGACTACAACACAACAAAATATAAGATTACAATACTACCATAATGCGCATGTCTCTTAGTTAACCGAGGTCATATTTTAAGGCAGAGTATATAATGGTCGTGTGAGGTCTTCCGAGCTATCAGAAAAATCAGACACACGCTCTTACCACTGAGTTACATAATCTTCATGATACCCGTAACAAGGTCGAACTGTCTGGCCTTGCAACTGGTTGTCGTTGAAGAAGAGGTTGGGGTTCTAATTTCAACCGGGTGCTCTTTGAGGTGGTTCTCTCCTCCCCTCTAAATTCCCAACCTTAACCCTCGATGTATAATTTTTTTTTTTTGCGTATGATATTAATTACCGGGAGGGACATAACATCCGGTTCGGTCACCTCTAAACAGACTATTTGCCACTGGAGACACAGAACGTTGCTCGGGGTACATCAATGGAGGTTGGTCTACACGTACCCACAATGAGATGACGTGATGATAGTGAATATGGAGGTGTGGGCCAGTGGGAGTCTTAAGCCTAACTTACCAACCCCTGGCGACCGTTGGGATAAGTCGCCTTAAGAGAAAAATACCCAAGGTACCAGCTGGGAGTCAAACCCGTGACCCCTAAGTTCATAGCTAGGTGCACTGACCACTACACCACTGGGCCATAATAATGTGATCGTCAATAACTCATGTGAACTGCGTCAATGGATATCCGGACGAAGATAACAACAAGCTCGTCTAGTATGATTTATTGATGACGTGGAGGTAGGGATTCGAATCCCAGGTTTACCGATGCTCTTTTCTTTTTTACTAAATAGTTTCCTACCCTTACTCCACGAAAATTCGAGTACATTTCCTCTTACTTCTTTATTCCTCGTCTCTACCCAATTAGCGTTGTTAAATAAGTATAGCCCAGACTGGTAGCAAGACGAAGTGGAAAAAAGAAAAAACCTTGTATTCAATTAAAATAAATAACATCGCTTTGAGAATGATATGCAATTATTATGTCCTCTTATTTAATTTATAGAGCCAGGATGCATCTCATCTATAGTTTTGCGCCTCACCATACCATGGCGGAGTACTAACCCGGCAGTATCACATTGTTGTCGCCGGCAGCAGCGAGGTAGTGACGTAATGAGAGCCGGATGAGTGGGTTGATACGTTATTACCTGCCGACATAATTCAATCCCGGCTAAGTGAGATAGCTACTAGCACCCTTAGTTAGTAATTACAGTTTACAACCCTTCTAGCAGAAGGGTGTGGGATGGTTAGTTCCATCACAAGGCGCGTGGAGCGTTTGATTCTGAACGAGAACAAAATATTCACCGGGCAGGAAGATAGAGTTTTACGTTTCAAGGGGAGCTTACCCTTTGAAATGAGGGAGAGGGGTGGCAGAAGTTACAAAGACTGCGTGTTAAAGCAGGTAGGGCACAAATGATTGGTAGTTCGATACAAATACTGTCCCAAACGCTAATAGCACCGTTTGTGAAATGATTGAATTTCAAACCCTTACTATCTCTCAATAATAAATCGAATAATATAATATCCGTTGACGATAGCTTGGGCTTTTTGTTTAGAGGAAAATCCAAAATAGGTAACCTTGGAGAATGGATACGGAACTAGTTTTATAAACTTTTTTTTATGTGTGTGCTATTTCTGACAGATGAAAAATTGGTAAAATATGGTTCCATATTCATCTGCCAAGGTATTTGTTTTTCCTTTAAGGTCCTTAGACCATTCAAAATTTATTGCACAATTTAAAAAATGTATAATCATAAGTTATAAATAGTGATTCGGTGATTTCAAATCATTATAGTTCACGAGTTATAAGGGGTCAAACTTGTTATTTTATGCTTTTTACGTACCATTGTCAGGTAGAGTATTGGGGAGAAAATTACACTCTATAATTATATAGAAGCTAAATGTGATCTATTTTGACCAAAAATGTTTTGCTATAAAAACTGCATAAACACTGATCTTTTCTCGCGTTCCCTGTAACCCCATATTAACGTATGAGACTGAAATTTAGTACAACTAGATATTTATGAAATGTATAGATTTAAATATTTATATTTTTCACAATATTAATAATAGGTTTAATAATAACATTAAAAATATTTAAATAAAATATTAAGATTATTAATATAAATAATGATAATATTAATATTATATATATTTTATTTTGTACACTTCATATGAATGTCTAATAATACTAAATTTCAGCACGCTACATTAATTACTTAAACTTAAAATGTTTAGCAAAAAGCATAGAGAAGTAACTAACCCTTTATAACTCGCGAACTTTAATGATTTGAAATCATTGAATCGCTATTTATAGCTTATACGTGTTACACTTGTTAAAATTTTGCAATAAAATTTAGATGGTCGAATGACCTTAAAGAAGTCGTACACCTCCTCTCAATAGGTAGTGTGTCTGCTAAAGTCGTGTCTTTACTGTGATATTTATCAATGTTGGTCCCTTGAAAGATGTGAAACACAGCCCTCTTTACATATATGTAAGATGAATTGCTTGCTGGATCTATCTCACGGCGTTATTACAAGAAAAAACGTATATTTGCACTGCGGCTGGAACGTTTAGCACTCGATTAACCGGGGTATTAAATACACAGTTACGCTAGAGCCAGAAATATAATGGAGGTACGGTTTTCTGCATTATTAGGTAATAGTAAGATTGCTATGAGTGAAATGTTTTTTTCATAGGCCTATATTGTTGTATGCGCATAATATGAAAAAAAATCCAACTATTTCACTCATAGCAATCTCACTATTATCCAATAATTAAAAAAACCGTACCTCCATTATATGTATGGTTCGAGCGTAACTGTGTATTTGTGTATTTAATACCCCGGTTAATCGAGTGCTAAACGTTCCAGCCGCAGTGCAAATATACGTTTTTTCTTGTAATAACGCCGTGAGATAGATCCAGCAAGCAATTCATCTTACATATATGTAAAGAGGGCTGTGTTTCACATCTTTCAAGGGACCAACATTGATAAATATCACAGTAAAGACACGACTTTAGCAGACACACTACCTATTGAGAGGAGGTGTACGACTTCTTTAAGGTCATTCGACCATAAAAAATTTAACAAGTGTTTTATATATATATAATATTAGCACTGCGTCTTGATGCCCGTTCCGACTATACGTATATGTATTTTTTTGGTTGATTTTTTTAAATATGGTAAAATAGTCTCAATGGTCCTAAATTCCATTGTTTTCTTAAAGTGACTATAGGAAACCACATTATTACACGACCAAATGAATTCTGGGAAGGCTGAACAATAAGTTAGTTTTTAATTTGTTTACTGGTTGTGGGCAAATATCTTAGCTGGATTTATATTTATATTTCCTATGTCAGTAGCTTGTTTACTGCACCAGATCTTACTACCCGTCCAGGTTATTCGTATATTTACACTAGTGAGTTAGGAATAAGTATAATATAATTTAGAGGAAGTGTACCCCAATTTAAATGGTGGTAGAAGAGAAAACCACCCCACCCTCGGCACACCCACCCTGGATTAGAACTTGGACCTGCTTGTCGCCAGCAAGACAAACTAAACGAAATTGACGTTTAGGCCCCAATCATCGATTCAGGCGTTTTATATTTTTAAGTAAGTAAATAATCACGGTTAATTTCTGTCCACTCGGTGTTTACTTGGACATACGAACGTTTATGGATACCAAGATCATGGACTGTACTTTTGACTACGTCTGTACGAGGATGGGTCTGGTGATTGAGTGCGCAGCTAAGCGCTGCAGTCCCAGTATTAGCACTTGACTCGAAATGTCCTTGTCACACGCTGTAAATCCAAACACGCCAATGGCTGTCGTAAAAAAAAGAAAAAGGAAAAACCACCTCCCTCTTAGGCAATGAAATCACCAAGTTTGATGGGAATGGGGAGGTGGGGGTACAGATACATCCTTTCTTGGTTTACAGTCTTCATGGAGAGAACGTTCCCATTTTTTTTCATTCTCTTTGGTATGGGGAACTTGATGGCACATTTGGTCGAGATATGGCAGACCAGCTACTCGCACTGCAATAGATGTCGGGTAAGATAGTCTACCTTGGTTAAATGGGTTGAGGTAGGAGGTCAGTCTTTAAGAGAGGAGATACCTGAAGGAACCAAGTCCTAACATGTAATGATAAATAAGTTAGTTAAAAAGCTAAGAAACGTTTATTTTTTCTGTTAATTAATACCTTCTTGTTCGCGTTAGTAAGATCTCGGACACAAGCGTCAGTAATGAGAAGTTTTTCCCTCTAAATGGATTACCACTTTCTTTCCATGAAAATACAGGTACATATTTTTTAAATTCTTCTTCCTCATCTCTACCCCTTACTTACTTTATGGCTTTAGGAACTTGAAAGTTAATCGCCGCACTTACTTAAGTACGTCACATATCCCTATCTAGAGCTAATTCTATCCAGTCCACCTCATTACACCCTGTCCCTATCTTGAGCTAGTTCCATCCAGTCCACCTCATTACACCCTATTCATTTCTTGAGCTAATTCCATCCAGTCCACCTCATTATACCCTATCCCTGTCTTGAGATAGTTCCATCTAGTCCACCTCATTACACCCTATTCCTATCTTGAGCTAGTTCTATACACTCCATCTCATCACACCCTATCCCTGTCTTGAGATATTTATATCCAGTCTACCTCATTACATCTTATCTCTTTCACGTCCATTATAATGTTATTCTCTCATCTGCGACTAATTCTTCCCATTGGTCTCTTCGAATTGGGTTTGCCAGTCAGAACCCTGAACACGGTTCTAGATTCTCCAATTCGCGCTGCATGCCTTGCACACTGTAATATGTGACCCCCCGGTCCGGACGGGTGATAAGATATGAGAAACCTACTACAAGACGTGGCCTGTTCTAGTTTTATTAATACATATTTACCTTTATAACAATTATAAATAGATGAGAATCGTGTCTCTGATAAGATATAAAAAAATAAATGATGCTCACTAAAGTTATATCTTGATTTTTTTTACTAGAATAAAACAATAATATATGCGTAAGCTTGAGCACGTTTTGATTATAACGTAATTAATTTCCATCACATCATCGACACAACAAGAATATTTGTTAAATATGGTCAACCAACACTAAGTAGCCTCCATTTACTCTGAAAGGTAGAAATCGTGGTTTCACTATAGGTTCGAATAAATTGAAAAATGACACCTGGACACGGGAATCAAACCAGGTAACATTGGCTAGCTCGCCAATGCTCTACCACTGAGTGGGATCGTCCCGTGCTCAAAGTTATTCTTCACTCATATTTTAAGGCTGAGTATGTGATAGACATGTGGATATCATCAGCTACTAAGATCTCTGATCGATATCACAGCCACTGGCGTCTCGATTATGGCGTTATTCTGCCATTAGTACAAATGTATTGTACATCATAATATTCCAAGCGAGTCAAGATGGGAGAAAGCAATGCTATACAATGCAATGCTCTCCCCACACTTACACTAATAGGGGTAAGGATGAGAAATGTCGAATTTAAAGGAAGTATACCCACATTAGTACGGAAGTAGATTGAAAAACTATTTAGGGAAAAATACTTCTGTACACCCGACCGAGATATAAACCACGATACGACCTCCCTGTCCCCCGGCAGGCCAGTCAATGCGAGAGTGATGCCTTCCCCCCTCCCCCTTTGCCAACTAGTATGGGTCACTGGGCGTTGGGGTTGAACAATTAATGTTTTAGTGCTGCTGTTTTTAGGTTAGGTTGGACCGTAAAGTCGTTGGTCGAAACAATCCTCTGTTTTTAAAGTGTTGGTTAGGTCCCGCCATCAAACTCAAAATATATTCCCCCCCCCCCCAACTCCTTCCTTAATTCCTTTCTTGACTTTCGTAGGGCGATAAACTACCCCCAAGGAGTTTTGAGACTCAGTGGTTCTCATCCATTTAACCAGGGCATGGGATTGATTAAAAAAAACACCCTTATTTTTTTCTGTAGGTTTAAAACCATGTATTATTTACAAGAAAGAGAGTAAGAAATGAATTCTCACGATTCAAGATAGTGATCCCCCTTCCCCATTCTCTTTTCACTCAGGAGTGGTCGAAGGGAGGAAACCCCGAGAATAAAACTGCGTCACTGCGCTCCCTCTAGCAAGCTAACTGACAACTTCCAGCGCAGAATGGATGCGAAGATGGTTGATCTAATTTCCAGAGGATTGGTAAGTTTATTTTTAGTCTTATTACAAGATACATATTAACATTCGTAGTTTTATTAGTGTTTTATACCTGATTGTAGTGAACTCCAAGCTGTTCGTGCCTTAAAACTGCTGTAGAAGTTATACTTGATGTACCCACATCGGTATGTATGCGGACTAAATGTCAAGATAATCTAGTCTAGATTTCTGGTGACAGGGAGTTTGGGGTTCGATCCAGGGAAGTTGTATCAAGTATTTTTTTTCCTCAACTATCTCTCACTCTCCTACCTCACAAATTCGGTTAACTTTCCTCTAAAGACTATTTTACTCATTCATATCCCATTAAAATATGTATAGCTTGAATGGGTTGTATAACGTGGAGTAAATAAACCCTCTATTGTTAAAAGTAATAATAAAAAAATAGGTTAGGAGTATTAATATTTTTATAGCCAGCCCTACCATTATTAACTTTCCTCCGACTGTTCCCTTAAGCTAAATATTAATGCAATTTGTCAGTTAAAATAATTAAATAATACTTCCACAGATAAAAACTAACGAAGGTTTTCACTATTTCGTCATCACAGCGCCCAAATGACATATATGTTTGTTATAAAGGCAGGTAAAAAGAAAGAGGGGGCTATACTAATGGGGGCTATCAGGGTGCTTGGAGGAGTAGTACGTCAGACCACCATCATTCACCCCACACCCCTTTCCACAACGTTTGTTCGACTTTGACCTCCAGAGTCCGCGAGTTATCGCTCCCCCTGACCACCTCAGTCACGCTCTGCTACCACTTTCTACACCCTGGCTCCATGTTTTATGCAGGAGCGCTCACTTGGAAGAGTTACTCCTTTCTCGCAGGCCATAGAGGGGGGATGAGAGCGTCAAAATAGAACTAGAAGAAGAAGAACCAATATTGAAAGAACCTTAACAGATAAGGAGCAGCGGAGATGCCTGAACGGAGCAGAATTCATCTCTCACGTACTGTTCATTCTTTTGTGCCTGCACCCTCTCTACCTCTCTTCTTTCCGGAGAGGCTTTGCCAGCAGCAGGGGACCTCCTAACCCTTGGCCACGCTGCATCTGTTTTATGGAGGCACCTAACCACACCCATGGGTTGTCGGTGCCGGGTAGCTTGGAGTCCAAATACTGGCCTGGTGTACTGAGGATTTATTTTCCTTAACAGTTTTCCACTGCCTCTCCACTGTAAATGGGAGTGCATTTTCTTTCAACTATACCGTCCTCATCCTTATCCTAGAAGTATAACTGTGGCTGGCGTGAATATGTAGTAAGACAGGGTGAATAAAATGAAATATATAAATTGTAAAAGTATCCGTACCGGGGATAACGTGGTCTAAGTTGTCAGATTTGTGATAAAGTCAAGTTGTCGATGATGAGAAAGGTCCAAGTTTGAATATTGATTGGTTGCAGAGTGGGAAGTAGTTCTCCACGTGTGATTTTCTTCCATCCTCTCTCTATGCACTTCCTCTAAAACAAACTTATCCCTAGCTATGGGATTAAGCCATTGATAACAATAGCGTTTAACGTTCTAATGAAAAATCTACTTAAAGTTGGAATTTTTATAGGAACTGAAATAAGTCGCCTTGTAGAAGGGACAGATGGTTTCACTGCCATACACCATTGCAGATGAATAGGTTTGTGAAAATACTAACTATCTTAGCGAACAACGTAACGTGTAATACAGTACATTCATAGAGAAGGCATTTTATAAAATACAAACAATTTTTATTACTGCCAAAATTGGAAACATTTTACTATATTATTAGTGTTATTTTATGGGTATTGATAGTAACCTATATATAAAAAGAGACAGCTACAATTTACATGAATTGACGTATGAATTCATGTTAGTAGATAAAGTAGCTTTTCCAGCTGTCTTCCTTTGAACATTATATTGTATTACACATCCAACCTTAGCTCGTGGGTATTTACTATTATAATCCAGGATTTACAAACTGACTTAAACTATAATAGTACGTCTAATAAATAACACACATCCAGATCTAGAACATAGATATGTACAAATTGGATATCAGTGTATATCAATAGTAATATATTTGTCGGCCCCACTAAGAATCTAACCAGGGTATCCTAGACCTCTGATCGATAACTTTAACTTATTTTTCTGGAGGACCAATAAATTAAGCCCCAAACTCCTCAACCGTAAGAATACGCAATCATTATTGTATTTACATTAGTTTAAAACAAATGTATGTGTGAGCCAACTTCGGTGGCCGCATGGTCTAAGGTCCGATTCTCTTAGTAAACTAGACTTACGATGACGGGGATATTGAGGTTTGAATCTCGGTCGGATATATTGAGGTTTTTCTAAAATGGTTTTATACTCTCCCTTCACACAAATGCTGGTACACTTCCGTTAAATATAGTCTTCCCAATTCCTAAAATCATTAACGTAATTATTACATAAGCGTCTAACTCGAAAGGGTAGTAGGACACGATGCTAAAAAAAATAGTATGTGTGTTCTTTGTGATAGTGACTATGGCTACATCATCTATGTTTTTTTTTTAGCACCGCGTCTTACTACCCATTCGGGCTATACGCTTAAGTACTAATTACGCTAATAGATTAGGAATTGGGAAGGTTGAATTTAATGGACGTGAACCCGCATTTGCGTGGAGGGAGAGTGGAAAACCATTTAGGAAAAACCACCCCCAGTTCACCCGACCGAGATTCGAACCATCGATCTCCCCGTCCTTGGTGGTCTGGCTCAACACGACTAGCGCCTTAGCCAACTACGCCACCGAGGCGGGTATCATCTATGTTAAATATTGATTGTGTCGAGTCTACTGTCTCGTTGCAATATGGACTAGTAATCAGCCCATTTTAAACATTTCACTCGCACCGGGGGTCACGTGGTGTAAGACATCTGACTCACAATACACTAGTTGGTTAATCACATGGAGAGGTCAAGGTTCGACTTTCAGTCAGGCGTACTTCAGGTATTTCTTTCCTAAATAGTTTCCCACTCTCCCCACACTCAAATGCGGGTACAGTTCCCACTCATTCTAGTTTTCAAATCCTTAACTAATTAGTGTAAATACACGGTAAGGTTTAAGTGTCGACCTCGGTAATCTTGGGATAAAGGGCTCGCCTCAGGACCCGATGTTCGTGGGTTCAAACTGAGCCGGGGTCGACCGATTTTCCTTGAGCGATAAAAATCCTAAGCACAACTTCCCTCTGAGGGGAAGTAAAGCTGTTGGCCCCACGTCAATTGTGGCTTGTAAGATAACCCTAGAAAATATGTGAAAATGCCTTCGCCAGCAAAATTGGTAGGGCCTTTCGCTCTCGCTCATAGAAATTCTTATGTGCTAATATAAACAGTTGGTTCAGAAAGTGCAAGTTAAATACCCCAAAAACAGGGGGAAAAAGGAAAGATTTTAGTAGGAAATAGAGTACCTTTTAGAAAATACAAACTTTTATTTCGCAGCCAAAAATGATTTCATAGATCACATGACTTAACGTGTGAACGCGTGAAATTAGATCTAGCAACTTTTCTAGCTGTCCTATGAAAATTGGATTGTAAGACACACTACACAAAATTTGTTCTAATTTTGTTTTTGGACAGTTTTGTCTTTTCTCTCTATTATTATTTATTTTTAGACAGTAAAAAGCCCAAATAGAAGCGTTTTAACATAATATGTTGTGCTATTCCGACCAACTCTAATCTAAATACATGGTCCAAATATACGTTTACCTTCCCAACAATACTCATATTTTAATTATAAATTATTATATTTGAAACCAAATGAAATATTGTATTTGTTTTGCTTAAAACTCGTAAAATGAGAGTTTTTATGTGTTTTGTTTCAACAAATCAGTGGACCAGAACAAACATTCGTTTTAATCCTACTGAAATAACAAGAGAGACGTCGGTCAAGTCCGGTAATCTCCGGGTGTTTCCGGCCTCGTGATAGTAGATGAGGGGAAGGGGAAGGAGGAGGGGAAAGCTTAACGTCCTCTGTGTAAAGCCTAAAGCAAACAATGCAAACAGGAAGTAATGCGGGTTGGCCCCTGGGAAAGGGATATTTACATGACTTTTTATCGTATATTTTCGCAGATATTTAGTGTGCCAAGGTTATTAGCCCCTGGGATATACTGATTAGAAAGAGAGGCAAACGCCACAGCACTTTTGGCTACGGAAAGTCAAGAAATACTCGAGTTTAAAAATTAAATTAATAAGCTTAATTTTATAGGAAATATAAGCCTAACGTTATTTTTTACAAACAAGTAATTTTTTAAGTGGTATTATTTATTTGGAATCAAATGATAATATCAACACCCGACTTAAAAATCAACTTAAATCTTCAACAGATAATACCCAGTATTCTGAATGTCAATTTGACGTTGTAAAAGCAAAAATTCCAATATCATTAATTAGGGGCCATATACTTTTAACCATGACAGGAATCTAGCCCTTATCTACCAAGTGATCTTAATAACTTTTTCAATATAACGTCTTAAATCCTGTACTTTCTAAATACTATCACTTACAAATTAACTTGAACTATGGACATCACTAAGCACACACACCTTGTGGCGAGATAATGAATCTTCTTAATTTGTAAATATAACTAAACATTATGTTTAGAAAGTGCACATTAAATCCGCAAATAATGTTGTTAGATAAGTGTTTTGTTTTGTTCACAATAAGTAACGTTGCGATGACTCTTTGTCTCAGTCTGTGCTATGTCTGCCTTTGAATCCAAGATACATGTTTCGATTCACGGGAAGGCCAAAATTGAGTTTATTATTCATTAAATACTGATTCCGCTCACCTTTGGGCACGTGGAATAAACGTAAAACTCGTATAGTCTGGTCACACGATGATGATAAAGGTGAGATTTGAGACCCGGCCGGGTTTACTGAGGCTCATTTTCCGTAAATTCTTTGCCTTTATTCCTCCACGCAAATTCGGGTGCATTTATTCTTAACCTTTCTCCCCATACCAACCCATTAGCATGGTTAAATTTGGATAGTCCGAACGGAGATTTAAGTCACATAATTAATCAGAGCTAGTAATTAGCAGCCGCTCCACTGGGCCCGAACGCACCAACAATACGAGACTCTCAGGTGTGGAACAAGGCCTACCCACCTGCGCTAACGTCAGGTTTAACTTTAAATCATGATTAGTTGCGGTGCACACAGAAGTGTCACAAGAACCCTCTAGTGAGTGAAAATAACACCAACGATAGTCTCGACTAAAATGAATGGTTCGAGATTCAAACAATTAAAAGCCTTCCTATTGGCCAGATGAAGTAAAGTGTTCTCATTTGAATGGTTGGCGTGGCAGTTGAGGAGAATGGGAGGGGGGAAGGGGAATGTAGTATTTCCATTTACCTAGAGAGGACTATTTGTCAGGCTCAACTTTCGAGCCCCCTTGGGGAGAGAGTGGATGGATATTTTATTGTGAGCCCGCAGCAAGATGCATCTTACGTAAAAACTTTTCACCTCGTCCTAGTACCTGTTTGGGCTTGATGCATACAGTAACTAAGCTTATAGAATAGGGAGGTGAAAGGAGGAAATGTACTCGCATTTGAGTGGAGAAAGGATGAGAAGCCATTTAGGAAACACTACCCTCATTGTACCTGACTGGGATTTTAACCTCAACCTCTCCGTCATCGGCAATACAGTCTAACACGAGAGCAACGCGTCAAGTGATATAAATATATATATATATCACTTGACACCAAGTCTATTTCCCACGAGCCACTTGAAAACCACATTTTAATGCCACAGCAAAACTATTGTAGTAAATGAAACCTTTCACACGTGGTGAGCCACAAATTCTGTGTCTTGTAAGTAGGACGCCATAAGGCGCGTATGGACATGAAAGAGAACATTGTAACGTAGTATCGTCGTGCGTACATTTCCTGTTGCGTACCTAGGATACTGTATGATGAGTTACGTGGTGTATTTGAACATTGCAGCTCATCGTGGAAGTGAAACATCATGCCGTTCCATCATTATGTAGTGTAGTAGTTCAATTCACAACGCGAAAAGGACGTTGCTGCAGCAGATTATATAATATACAGTCTGATTTTGGCGGGAATAACAGAAGAAGCTAGTTACTAAAGTTACTAAACAATTTTAATATTTAATCAATTCATGCTATCTGCAACCGTCACTTTTTTTAATAGATATTATCAATATCCATAAAACAAAGTAAAAAAAAAAATTGGTCGCAAAGAAATATTTTTGAATTTTCTCTACGGTTATTCCAACCAAAATAAGGGTATAACTATGGACTTTTTGATAAAGAAAAAAAGCTGGGTAAATTAAGACGAAGGTGGTAGACGCAGTTATATACAAGTTGAACTGACAACGCTGTCAGTAAAACATTCATTTTTTTCCCCCTTGAACTTCTTTCCTGTGATTTGTAATTCCACAGAAATTTCTTTCTAAGCATGTACTGTACATATTTATTTTTTACTTTATTATAATTTTGGGGATTCTTCATATCCCATAAAATTTCCTTTCCTCGATATATTTCGATAAAATGCCACGTGTTTCCATCCTTCCACTCCATACCTAACAACATTTACAACTGGCTAGGTTTGTACGACTAGATGCTATTCAAAGAAGCTACTTTGCTCCTGTCTAGACATTCAAACAAGTGGCGGAAAAAGAATGCTGCGCATTTCTTTGATGCGACGCGCTAATATTACGATGTCAAGGATTGCCGTCCAGACTGAATACGTGACAGTGTTACGTTACAATGTTCTGTTGCATGCCTATACGCTCGTACAACAGTGGCGTATCGTGGAATGTTACAAGGGAAGCAGACCTTGTTAAAACTGTACCTGTGATATGTTCTTACCCAATTTGTCCCTATTTGACCACTCATACATACGAGTTGTATGTTCTGCTCTGCATGCCTCACACGGGAATGTATTCACCTCGTTACCTGACCAATGAGTGTTCTACTGAGGGGTGTGAACGATTCATAGGTACAGTTTTAACTAATGCTGCTTACCCTGGAAACAATTCACGACACGCCACTGTCGTACAGGATTACTGGTGGCTCATCACTTTCAGCTACATGCCACAGAGTCTGTGTTTGAGCCACTACACATGCAGTTATATGAGAGCTTTTACACGAGATACAGTTTGTGGCGATTCACTGATGCTAAAATGCCTGACTCTTTAATACGGATAGCTTGATCTGTTCAATACAAGCTAGTCTAGTACATTTTAACCCTACTCACATTGAGTATTTACTAGTTTATTACATTTTGACAGTTTGAAATAATTAATTAATGCTTTGAAAGATGTTGTATTTGGTCTCTAAGCAGGGTGAACAAGTATCTTAATAACGTTTTATGAACTTCTCCTATTTCCTAATAAAAATAATTGAGAAACGATGCAAAGGTTTAAAACAAAGTCAATAAAAAACTACGCACTAATCATGAACATTTATTTAACTAATTTATTAATTTATTTAGTAAAAATCTGATCCGTTGTTGATCTATTTTGTCGAAATCCACACTGATGACACCCAATCATTTCCGATGGATTTGCGTCAATATCATTAAAATAATATTATATAAAATGTTGTAGCATGTTGGTATTAGTGAAAGACCTCTATATTTATTAGTTATGACATCCTGTTTTATCTCCTTGTATGAAAATGGGTGTTATAACACCATCCTTCCATTCTTGTGGCAATACCTCATGGTTCCATATGAAACAGCAATTTATGAATTTCTGTTGTTAACATTTCATCACCTCCCTTTATTAACTCTGCTGGAGGCTTAGGTTTCTTCTCTATTTTATACATCATATTTAAATTAGATACTCAAATGTGGCAGCTGCAACATACATGATTTGACATAAATATGTATAAAATTGATTTAGTAAATTTTGTTGAGTTCAAAAAAGTTGCTTCCTTTCTGAATTTGACTCTTATAGCCCTGTTACTTTAATTTCACTGGTTGGGTTAGAGTGTTGTTGTCCTTGGTTGATTTAGTTTGCACGGGCATGGACTGGCGGGAACGTGAATATAGGTGCCAGTCTCGTCTTGTCTGGTTTAGTGGGTGATGGGACTCCCACTTTGGATGGTTGTGTTGACAGGATTTTTTATAAATTATTTTACACTCTCACTCCACGTTAACATGTCCTCTAAATCCACTTTCCTCATCCCTTCCTCATTAATGTAAAATATGAGGATATTCAGGAAGGGTAATAAAAGTGTTGCAATAAATACAAACATAACACATTATAATATTCGTCATGTTAGTTAGATATTACAATTTATATTAACAATAACTCTCCTAAATTAAGTTAGTATGTTAGTCACATGCTGATTTAACTGACTCTATGTTTAAAGTTTTAACTTTCCCTCTAAAACTTCGGAGAATATTAAATTATAAGCGAATGTGTTATTTTGAAAGTTAGCCCTTGCTACTAACGACCAATAGATAGATATAAGCTAATATATCTGTATTAGCACGTTCCCCTGATGTATAGCATACATTACACAATCTCACGTGGGCTATAATAATAAATAAACTCCGCAATATTCCCACGCAGTGTCACAGGCAGCTGTAATAAAATAACCCCATTACGACTGTAGATAACTACAGGTGTTCCTTGGAGAGGGGTATTTATTAGTCACATTAAAATAAAGCGCTTATCGAAACACATTGTTCTCATAGTAAGTAATAAGGGTTGGAAAACTTCCCCATTTTAAATGTTATTTTTAATTAAAGTGGTAACTTTAAATTAGTTTTAAGTCAATATAAAGCTGAAAGACCAATAATTTATTTTTAGCTTTAACGATGTAACAATTAGATTAGTTCTCAAAAGAGTCTTCCTTGTGTGAAGAAAGGTTATTTATTTAGCGCTGAAATAAAGTTGTTTTTGAATGTGAAATTTGACTATGTCATTGATACAGTCACGTGTGCAGTGGTGATAGAAACGAGGTGGTAGGGAAAGGGGCGCATTGAACTTCCCTTAAAAGAATTTGTCCCCTACAGATGTATTTCACTCACTCTGATATTTTCAAATATGAAGCTTAAAGATGGCCTTGCGCCAAAATAATCTCATTAAAGAAGAGGAATTATACAAAGTTTGATTAAAATATCTTTATTTAATTCAAAGCTATGATAGGAGGGGCGTTGGTATTGCTTCCACAGAAATGATAGCTGGCTTTTAACGCATAAAATGCAAAATGTCTTACCTTAATCTTACTTTTGGATCACAGCCTCATTAGCGTGACTAAAATGCGTACTAACCGGACGCCGTGTGATAACACTACACTAAAAATCCCGACCTCGTGCTTGCATACCGCCCTTAGTTGCACTGTCACTTTTTGTGTCACGTACTAAGGTAAATAAAAAAGGCTTGTGTAAACCAGAATTTCAAGAAATATCCCAGAATATGTCCACTCGTATTGAGATAGCTGGAAGTATGTCTATACACCACGTGACATCTCTCCATCAACTCTGGGGCGGAGAGGGGAAGGGGGGTTGATGACGTAGAATATTAAACCTACCCTCATCCTTTATGCCCCAGGCGATGAAAATGTTGCGTTGAGAAGAGAGGATCTTAAGGTAGATTCACAATTGATTCTACGTGTAGATAAAACGTGTGCGTGTGTGTGTGTGACACACTTTTAAGCCTTTTTCGTATTCATTAATTCCAGCATTGAATCTTAGCGTACTGTGTGATGGAAG
Organism: Timema genevievae; assembly: GCA_902155825.1. NCBI lineage: Eukaryota > Metazoa > Arthropoda > Insecta > Phasmatodea > Timematidae > Timema > Timema genevievae. The sequence goes on from CABFWO010001605.1 coordinate 144,260, forward strand.
TCACAACTGAAGGAGGAAGCCCTAACTATAGAACTCCTAATAAAATTAATTTACATACCTAACTATGAATTAATATTATAATACAATATATACAACGTGTTTCTAAAACATTGCATCAAACTTTGGCAGGCTATTCCTTGGGTGAAAATATAACAATTCACATCAGCAACCTAGGGTTCATCTTGAATAATAAGTGTGGTATACACCCCTAAAGTTAGAGCTAAAAACGACTGTTGTGTGAAATATTATGAAAACTGCTTAGGGTATTACAACGAATATTTGTATACTACTTATTGAAACCTTGATCATTAATAAACTAAATGTGCTGTTACCGTTACCCACCCCCATCATGTAAAAAGAGAGGGTTGTAAGACTTTTTTCTGCAATAAAATATGTAAGAGTAAGTATTGCCAATTTTGGCTTAAGATTACAAAACATGGAGTAAAAATTAACAAAATAGGGGTCTTGAAGAAATTGTCTATCTTTCCCCGTTTCCAAGATAATCATGCATGTGTGACTTCAAAGACAAGTGTTAATTCCTGCCAGGTAGGGAGCCAGTATAGCTGTGTTAGATACATATGTCTCTGAGCTCAAACTTGTGTGATTATCTCGGAAACAGGGAAAGCTAGACAGTTTCTTCAAGACACCTATTTTGTTAATTTTTACTCCATGTTTTGTAACCTTAAGTCAAAATCGGTAATACTTACTCTGACATATTTTATTGCCGAAAAAAGTGTTACAACCCCGTCTTTTTTACATGTTGTGGGTGGGTAACGGTAACAGCACATTTAGTTTATTAATGATCAAGGTTTCAATAAGTAGTATACAAATATTCGTTGTAATACCCTAAGCAGTTTTCATAATATTTCACACAACAGTCGTTTTTAGCTCTGTCTTTAGGGGTGTATACCGCCCTTATTATTCAAGATGGACCCTAGGTTGCTGATGTGAATTATTCTATTTTCACCCAAGGAATAGCCTGCCAAAGTTTGATGCAATGTTTTAGATACACGTTGTATAAAAACACAACTTGCAAATGTAGTACATATCTGAGAGCTGGGGAAAAGCTACTTGATCTAGTTTCACTTATTCTTAGCTCAAGTTGTGTGATCTGCAGCTGTCACTTTTGATAGATACTATCCATACCTATAAAATAGAATTAATAATAAAGTAAAATGTTATCAATGTTTACCGTAAAAAAATATGTTTGTATTTTCAAAAAGGTGCTTCAAATATAATAACATCAAGGTGCGTGTAGACACGTTGATCCCTAACCCAGAAACTTAAACAATTAGGCCCCTATTGTTTAGTTTGTTTTGACATATTGTTTTATTATTTGATCCAGCCAAAAAAATTTTTTTTAAACCTAATATAAAACAAACAATATTAAAATGTATATAAATATATTCTGATTGACTGAGAACCTTCCATATACCAATATTGAAGGAAATAACATTTGGTCATTTTCCATCGAGAATGTTTGAAAGCGCTTAACTCCCACAACAATGGTTAAAAGACCACGACCTGGGCTACAAAGCACAAAACAATGGTTAAAAGCACATTATCTGGGATACAACTTGCAAAGCATTGATTAAAAACACATTACTTGAACTACAATGAACACAATAATGATTTAAAACACATAACCTGGTCTATAATATATACACAACAATGATTTTTAAAAAATGGGCTCACAGCACGCTTAATATTGGTTAAAAACACATAATCCTGGTTACAACGTGCACATCATTGGTTAAAACACACCACTTTGGCTATAGCACACATGACATGGGCTCACAAGGCACAAAACATTGGTTGAAAGAACGCGCTCTGGGCTACAACGCACAAACATTTGTTAAAAGCACACAGTCTAGGCTACAACGCGTACAACGTTGGTTAAAAGCACATAGTCTGAGCTTAAACGCATACAATATGGATTAAAAGCCTATGGCATGAGCCTAAACTTACACAACATTGGTTAAAAGCGCATATTATGAGCTTAAACGCACATGGTCTGAGCTTAAACGCTCAGAGCATTGGTTAAAAGCACATAGTCTGAGTTTAAACGCATACAACATTTGTTAAAAACACACAGTCTGGGCTACAACGCTCACAACATTGGTTAAATCACATGGTCTGGGTTACAACGTACACAACAGTAAAACATCCCCGACCTAGGTTACAAAAGGACACGTCAACAATAAGTTTTCAACTACTATGAACCCATCTGTAAGCTGACCTCTATCCCTTGAAGGGAGGTAAAGCATAAGGCTTGCCATTCTACGAATAAATCAGCCCGCCGCTGCAAGCTCCATAAATCATGGCTTTCCGCGCGCACTTTCATCTTTATAATAGAGATTGATTTCACCGAGTTTCCCACTTGAGCGAGCGACACATTCAACACCATTTTGGAAAAGACGCCACTTTATTTTTTGTATTGTGGTATTTAACAAGATATATTGATTATATTGCCAATAAAATTTCAAATTCACTTAACCTAAAGCAGTTCTCCTAATAGCATACACTTATACTTAACGGCTAATATAGCTTTTTGTACATGGGTCATCTATATTTTATTTTACTAATTAATATTTAGTTTAGTTAATAGATTGGGCTCTAGGAGGTCAGTAATAAAATTATGGGTTCACTTAGTTTTTGGCTATGCCACTAGAGGCGTGTGGTTTGATAATACGTTTAGAGGTCAAGCTTGCTTTTGTAGGTTTAACTATTTGGTTTTTTTTTATTTTCATGCGGAGTTCAGAAACTTTTTTGTTTTATTTTTATTGCTAAGGAATTAATTTTATCGGAAGGTTGGAATGATATGTTAAATATGGAAAACTACACTATGTATTATTTTGACACTATGTCTAGCATAAAACAACTTTGTTAATCTTTAATCCACTGTCATCTAAATTATCTAAATATTACATGGCCTAGCACTAAAAAATTTAAGGCTAAATAAATTAGAAATACCACAGTAAAGAGCAATAAAAAATATGATTTAAGCTACCATTCTTTACTCCCTCTAAACAAGTATATTTTCATATAGCTGTAATGTGCTGACTCAAAATATGATATAGTAATAAAAAATTATTTCATAAAGGACTTTGAGTTACATAACTTTAAATTCAAAATCTACCATTCACAGTCATGAAATTAGATATTCAGAAAAGAGCTGGCTTATATTCACTTTAAGAGGTATGATAGCTTCCAAAATGTAGATATAAAAAAACCACAACTTACCTATGCCGGTGATTTCAATTGAAAACACATTTCACTTTAAAAAACAGGTCAAGAATATATCGTGGGAAAATTACCTATATAAATATTTACTCTATCAAACTGCCTGATGTTTTTGTCTAATTTTGAATTATACATTTTTTAATATTATGTGACTAATTATAATATCACATGTAATATAGTCATTACTACATTATGTTACTACACTACTTTTGTTCTTTAGTTCTAACATCCAACATTATGTACGTTTATATGTTAACAACTGTATACCCTTTTTTATATATTAATTTTTATATTGTTATTTTAATTTCTTATCTGTATCCTACCTTTATATGTATTTTTTTGTATAGTTTCCATCAATAAGCTTTTAAGCTCATGGAAACAGTGTTATAAATAAAATAAGTAAAAATGATTAATAATAAAATATGCGCAGATAATATACAACTCTCAAGTATTTTGAACTGCAGATGTTGTTGAGGTTGAAACTTAAGAGCGTTCATCATAGCAGGCCCAACTCAGTTCCCGACTCACATCTGCGTTTGTGTATGTGAGTAAAAGGGAAGGGAAAATAAAAGACCTACGATATGCCAGAAATGTGTGCAATGCATTCGGATTTGAATGATTACTCGAAATTTTCCGCGGTGTCAATGGAGGACAAAGCGACCAAGTTTTTTATTTTGTTTGTTAAAAACAGTAGGCTACTATGTCTCTATTGTGACAGAATGAAGTTTTGTGCACTGTAATTAACAGTGAAAATATTCTAAAATGGTCAAAAAACGGCCTTTTAACGCAGTTTTTATCCAAATATCATTCAATGTTTCAACAATATTCAGTATTAGTAAATTCTATTATCTCTTTCTAACCGACTGTATCCCAGAGTTGATTGGTATGTGATGCACGCTTTTAAGAAAGAGTTAGACACAAAGACGCATTTTGTAGGTAGTGGTTAAAGGATTGGTGCTTATGGAAGGTTTGGACCCATACAGTCATATGTATTTAAATATGTACCGTAGTTAAATCGCTTATAACTACTTTGTTCGCTTATTTGAGTCTCGTTACCGGGCCTGGATGGAATGTTAATTTTGGGATTTTTTTTTATTCCCATTAATGTTGAGTTTGAGAGTTCTTAAGTCCGTGGAGTTATTAGATCTGAGCCAATGGATATAATATTCCTGGGATCCCCCCCTCCCTGGGCATATAACATGGTCCCGTAGGGAATTTTTATAATTACAAATTAACAGTTATGTTTCTTCCATAGTAATCAACAATTCTGTATTTCTTGGTTAAAACAAAACGGAATAATGAACATGTGCATGACATACGTCTTTCGGGAGGAATGTTATAATTTTAAAAATGGTTTAAAAATATGTTTATTCTCAGAAGTTCCTTAATAATATATTAGTTAAGTTCAAGAGGGAAATAACAAAATTTGTTCGAATAGAATGGTTTCGTAGATATAGTTCCAATTGAACATGAACACACTCACACATAATAAACTCCATATGCTGCCTATACAAACCTGAAACTTCGCAAACTAATTAATCAAGAGTTGTAGTAACCCCCAAAATTCTTAAAATCTCATTTGTGTGTGTGTGTGTGTGTGTGTGTGTGTGTGTGTGTGCAGGGGTGGCTCCAGTAGTAATTCCGAACACCACGATCCCCTGGCTATAGCTATAGTTTTGGCCTAGGGAATATGTAATCTTTATTAGAAAAAAAAAAGATGGCCTGTCAGAGAGAGCCATGGACACCACCTGTTTTGAAAAATCTAAAAATCTAAAAATAGATTAAAAACAAACAAAGTTCGCGTGTAGGCTGAAATTGAGGGTTTTGAGACAGGGCTTATACCCCAAATATGATAATATAGTAAGAGAATCTAATTTTAAGTTAATTCTGGACAGCTGTTTAATCCACACTTGTACATTTCCTTGGAAATCAATCAAGCAGTGTTGGGCTACCATACTGCTGAGGATATTATATTATACTCTGCTGAAGGAACATCGTGCGACCGCTGAACCTTGCTTTCTTAACGAAAATACCTGTATCAGCGAGTTTCAAGCCATAACTGGTGGATAATTGATTGGTGGTCTTAAGATTAGAGCGGAGAACTCACCCCATTTAAAGAGAAGCCGTGTGTTAGTGTAGATATATCTATATAACAACCATCGATGGGTAGACTGGCTAGACAAACCGCCATAACGCGGCTCCCACCGGTGGACATTAGGAGGTTCGCGAGATAGCTTTACATAGCGTCATGTTCTATGTAATCAGTTGTTGTAATATATAACTATGTTTTATAGTCTATATTTTATATCACTCTACACTTCACTTTCAGTCTCCACGCAATAATCCGTGATTTAAACCCATCACAGCTCCGGGTTCGTCCAGGCTATGAAATTACCCGTGGTGTCACGGTAGAGTTGTAGTTAGAGGGAACCATGGTCTACCGTTTGAAAGGTACGAGTAGTTACAATACACACGTCATGTGTTACTATATTCATGGCATCGATACATAAATATATATCTATTCGGGTTATACGCATATGTACTAATTTTACGCTAATGTATTAGCAATGAGTAAGGTTGAAATTAGAGGAATTATACATACATTTGCGTGGGAGGAGATTGGAAAACAATTTAGGAAAGAAACATCAGTACACACGACCGGGATTCGAACCCCGACCTCGACCATCATTGGCAGTCCAGTCTATTGCGAGAGTGACGCTTTAGACCATGCTGCCACCGAAGTGGGCTATATAAAATATATAGTGTATATATAAACATACCATCATTAAAGTGTATTTTATTGTATACAGACACACTAAACTGTGTGCATGTGTATTTTATATACATATATTTATACGTACATTATGTATACTCTATGTGCATGTGTATTTTATACACACACATAGCCGAAAATATTTGCATCAGTGAACATTGTTGGTCATAGCTCGTATACTATGGAGGAGCTTGTAATCTCTTTTGTTGGATTACTATTATTATCCTAATTTATGTGATCTTGTATTGGTGCATTGATTCGATCCTGGTTTATTTGGTCTTGCCTTCTACCCCTACATTGCTGGATTAATTTTGAACTTGTTTATTTAATATTGTATTACACCTCGTATTGTATTGATTTTGAGCTAGCGATAATGTTTTGACTGATTTTAATCTTTCAAGACGTCCTGATGGTGTAACTTATTCGTTTGTAGACACACGTTCAGTAAAAGAGGCTGGTGCTGCGTTCTGGCAATAAGTATCGGAACTACTAGGATTATATTTCAAGAAGGTATGTTTTGACAAAGAAAATCCATGAGCGAAAGCGTTAAAACAAATATTTTAGAAAAAGTGTCAAATGTTTTATGAAGAATCGAGAATTCAGAGGCCTATACCAGACCACTTGTAATGCTGTATAAATTACACCTATTATAAATTCCACTCTCGAGCAGGCTTAGTGACATTTAACTTTTTAAGTACTTAAAGTCGAGTAAAAAGGGAACAAAAGTTCACTTCTTTCGAATTAAAAACCTTTTCCTTTCTTTTTCCTAAATTTTCAAGAACAAAACACTTGGTAAAATACCGCGTTCTTCCCCAGCGAACCCATTAAGTAATAATAGGGATGACGTCACTGCCACATTATAATAAATTAGGCCTGCTGTTAATAACTAATATTAATAGTCTCTTGTGAAGCAGAATATTAAGATAAGCTTCTGATAAGCTGGTTGTACCATAAATGGGGGTCGAGTAGTCCCAGATACCCGCAGAAAGTGCAAGTTCTCTAATAAAATTAATCTACTAGTTCTTTCTTGACATACTCAGATTTTTCTTTCCAGTAAATAATAAATCCAATTATGATCACACAGTCTAAATCGTCAATCACGTAATATAATGGACAACCGGTCACGGAGGGGAAGGTCTAGATTATAACCCTGGTTGAATTCACTGAGAGTGATTTACATATCTTATCTCTCAATGCTAATGTGGGCACATTTCCTCTAAAATATCACCCTGTCCCTATCTCCTTATTTTAAGTGATTAAGCCTTGTCTTAAGCAAAAAGATGGGTAAAATAACTATATAAGATCTATTAATTAATTAGTGAACATTAAATTTTGAGAAATTCGAAGTGTAGAGTAAAATATAATCGAAGTATTAACAAAAAACAAAAACACGTGAAGTCATTAAATTACCCAATGGCCACGAATAATAATTAAGATATTATTCCTTTAAAGTTTGTGATACAAATTGAAAACGTCCCATATTTTTGGAACGGAATGTATCTTCCACCACTTCCTCAAAGGACACTTCAGTTCCGTAAAAGAGCCTTTGCCGCACCACTTTCAACTAATTACACTTCTCTCTCCCCCCCCCCCCNAATTCAATTATTTTTGTAGTATAGGGAAGGCAGGGCCGCGTCTAGGAGTGGGGGGAGGCCAAAGGGGGCTTCAAATTCCAGAAGGGGGATCATTTCCCCCAAAAATGATTAAATAAATTACAGTTATAATTCTAAATTTCACATCAAATAGTATACAGATAATTAACAGCAATAAGTATTCGCTTAGTGATAGGATTCCATTCCAGATTCCTGAAAACCCTAACTTTATGTAATTTAAGATTTACGTTATTAGAGTAATGTGTTGCAGTACAGTATAATACGCCACCATTGTGCTACCGCTGTCGGTTTACAGAAAACTAACAGTGCGACGGTGCAAAGAGGAATTTACTTTTGTTTGCATTTAATAAAGTACAGTCATTTAATAGGTTGATAAATATTCCATAAAACATGAGAAATTATTGAGTAACGTAAGTACAGGTTACATATCAATATATTATAACGGCTTAGTGCTTAAACTGAAAAACTGCCGTCCAAATGCGGGCCCCAGATTTTTTTTCTGCCCCGAGCCTCACATTTTCTTAAAACGGCCCTGAGGGAAGGGCATTAAATATTTTTGAATATATACAAATGTGTAATAATGTTACCCTATTGTTGACTTTACAAGTTTAAAAATAATGTATTTAATATAATAGCTATTAACGACCAAATCTAAGGGCTAGAGGTGAGAAGGGTTATTAAGAGGAACTACACCCACATTAGCGTGGAAAAGTGACGGGAAAACCGCAGTGTCAAGTTACATGGGGGAAAACCACCCCGAATTTACGCAGTCGAGATTCGAACCTTCATAGAATAGCAAAAAAAGCAACAGAAAAACACAAGTCTTTTCACTTAATAGGGTCGTTAGTTGAACCAAGATACAATAGCAATCGACAGCAAATAAACTAGTATAGAAATAATCGATTACTACTCATTCTGGATTTTTACATTTTGCCTAGTTGTCAGTACTTCATGAAGATCTAGGAATCCGCAGTATCGAGAATCGTAATATTAAGATCGATTATCGATTATTTTGATACCAGTAAGAATTGAGGGTACTGAGGTCTTGAAGAATTGATTTTGACATTCCTAATATATATATAATATTCACCCACTTTGGTGGCCGCATCTTCTAAGACGCTACTCTGGTAATATACTAGACTGATGATGATGAAGAGATTGTGGTTAGATCCTGGTCGGATGTACTAAGGGTGGTTTTCCATAAATGTTTCCCACTCTCTCTACACAAATGCGTGTACACTTCCTCTAAATTCAGCCTTCCTCATCTCTAACCCATTAGCGTAATTAATATATAAGCGTATAGCCCGAATGTATAGTAAAACGCAGTGCTAATATATATATTTATATATTATTATATTATTATATATATTTATATATTATTTTATTATATATTATTATATTATTATATATATTTATATATTATTTTATTATATATTATTATATTATTATATATATTTATATATTATTATACGTATATTTATGTAGAACCCAAAATGGCAATAAAACACGGTGAAAATGAGCCTACTTTGTTTCCCATCTTTTTAAAAATCCAGCTAGTATTTCTATGGCCCTAAGATTAATTTGTTCTCTCGCTCTCAACACATTTTCAATGATTGCCTTCAATATTGGACTTTTATCGGTTCACTTAGAGCTATCAAAGCTCTTATTTTATTTTAAAAGATTTGGCCACAGTCCATTGTCTGGAAAATCATTTTCCCACAATGGCACGTTCACTTCGTCGAGGGAATAATGGCACATATTTTATGTTGGGAGAAAGAAAGTGAATCATTCTTGTGCATGTAAATTCGGTATTTTACTGCAAGTCTTGTAACAGGTAAAGAAAAAATAGATACCATTTTGTTCGTTTTTTTTGTTAGTGTTCTTGTTGTATTGTGACAATATTGTGAATACCACTATCTTAAGGGCATCTCCTATTCGAGGGGATACATCCGTACAGTATTGTATTTATTAAGGGAATGAAAGTTCTAAATCTTTAAAACCATTAAAACACTCCTCAATTATATAATAATATTCTATTGTCATCCTGTTAAAAATGACTTTGTTTGGGAAAGTCAAAATCTATGTTTGAAACAATTTACTTTGATCTTAGAACTAAGACATTTTGCGTGAAGCGTCTTTGAAAATGAAATAATTTCACCTTTATATACATATATTAAAAAAACTATAAATGTAGTGTTTTTAATTCTTTTGGGATATGGTGATTGATACCTCTTGCTTGCATTTTATCGTAAACAAAATTTTAAAACAACAAACCATGTCTTAATTAATGCAGAATTTTAGAATATCTGTAACACGTTTGAGCACTCTAGTAGGCGGCCTTCATAATATTCACTTCCAAATATTCTTGTAATGTAATCATCGATGTGCAGTGGACTGGATGTTGTGTATTATACTAAATTCAGTTAGTTTGTATGTTGCGTTCCAATTAAATTAATTGGCTATAAAACCTAAAACAAACATTATTATCTTATAGCTAGATTAATTTGGGATTAACCTCTCAATCAATATTAAAATTTTCAGTTACATTACCCGTTGAATAGTTAAAGAATATTTTCACCACGCAGTTGAGGAACGTGTGTGTGTGTGTGTGTGTGTGTGTGTGGGTGGGTGTGCAGGGGGTATCCGCACCTGGGAGCACACTTTCACAATTTACAGACAATTCACAGACTTAAATTTATACCTTACTGGGATTCGAACCACTAGTCTCTCAAAGGAAGATGACTTTGGCTACAGCTCCAGCGATTTTGTAGCTAATTGTATAAGTTCATGGATGATATTCTAGTAGATTATAATGCAGATATAGAAACAGTGGTTATGACGTGGCTAGGGAGCCACATGCGCTGCTTAGAAGGTTCTGGTGCGGTGCGGTGCGGTGCGTTGAACATGGACATGGTTTTGCAACATATAATATAACACATTAATTATGTTTTGTAGACATTTTGAAATTAAAACATTCATTCTGTGAATTCATTTTGTATTGGCAGTGGTGAATAGTTTACCATTCTCCACCTTGAATGTGGCTAAATTTATTCTTAACTCTACATTCTTTTTCCCTACCCTATTAGTGAAAATATTTGGTTGTTCTGGATTCGAGGGGGAAAAGTCCATTTGTGTTTAGGAAGGACTTACGATACTTGTAATTTTTCGTGCTCCGCATCTAAATTCCCAACCAAGATATTTGCATTAAATTACACTAATGTTGTAGTGAGGAGGAAGGTAGGATTTTAGAGGGAATGCGCCTGCAATAACATGGAGGGAGGGTCGAAAACTATTTAGAAGAAACACTTTCATTACACCCGGATGGGATTCAAACCCCAACATTCAGGTATTAAGCAAATCAAACCATTTGAAACTGATGCCTTAGTTCCCAGGTCCACCAATGCTAATTTAAATGAAACCTTTAATAATTCATTTAATATGAATTGCACACGAATGTTATAAAACTGGTGTACTCTCCAGCTCCTGAAGCCTCTAATATAATATTAACAAGCATTATCTCAGGTGGCTGGGGAGTGCTTGAGGGTAAAAAAAGCAGAGAGGTAGGGGAAATGTCCACTCACTCCTCCTCCTCCTCCCCCCTATCACGGCCTGTGATTTCAATCTGTGTAAGAGGACCATGGGGGGAAGGGGAAGAGCTCGGATCGAACTCAGTGCCGGATCAGCGACGGGGCTGAGGGGAAGGGGAAGCGTGAGGAGGACCACAGCTAGAACGTCATTGGGGTTCGGTTGGCTCCGTACGGATATTGTACCGGACTCTAAAAAAATAGGCACTCCAATTGTACGTGCATACTTTCTAATATAGTTTATTATAGTTTTTGAACAAAATCTTCAAAATAGGTTTAAATTTAAACTACCCTTAATTTTAGAGATAGCCTTAAAATCAATATAGCTCCTCAAAGTAGTATCATTTAATATATAAATATGAAGTTTTAATAAAATTAATTAAAACATTTCACCCGCCTCGGTGGTGCAGTTGGCTAACGCGCCAGTCGTGTTGAGCTTGACCACCGAGGACGGGGAGATCGAGGTTAGAATCTCGGTCGGTTGAACTGGGGGGGGGGGGNGGGGGGGTTCCTAAATGGTTTTCCACTCTCCCTCCACGCAAATGCGGGTTCACTAACTTCAACTTTCCCAATTCCTAATCCATTAGTGTAATTAGTACTTAAGCGTATAAACCGAACGGGTAGTAAAACGCGGTGCTAAAAAAAAAAAATGTTAAAACATTTCGACTGTAGTCCAAGGAACAGATAAACCGAATTTTTAAAACTTTTTTGATTTTTTAGTTCGGAGGCACACAAAATATCAATATCTATAATAATATCTACGTATAAAGTTGTCACGATTGCAATTCTTCCTCTACATGAGGAAGTAAAAAGAGGATATAGTATTAAGATTTGGTAAGAACCAACCCCACCGGCTATGGGTCACCTGCAATGTGATCTTTTTTCGCTCTACCTAGATGCAAACTATGTCACAGGTGTCTTAAAACTAATCCCCTTTTTTTCATATTCCTGCCGACTGTACAGGCTAAATCACTGTTGGCAGTACTGGAAATATTCACCTTCTAAACTAGCAAACAATTTACCCAAGTACTGTACCTATAAAAACACCGCGAAAAAATAACTCTCAACCGTATCAGTGTTAAAATGGTCTAAAGCAGTGGTCTACAAATGGCGGACCGCAGATACATTTTTAAAAGGCCTTGACGAGATAGCGATAAACAGAAGGAATGATGCTATTTCCGTGGTGGGCGGGTAGTATACATGGATGGCCAGCAATAATAAATAAGTAAAATAACTAAAAGGAAAGAAAATCACGTTTTTGAATTAGTATAGCCCTATAGGGCTTGAACTTGAGTCACTGTTAAAGTTTTGCCGGACCACGGAACTATCTCGAGTTTTTAAAACAGACCTCCATCAAAAATAATCGGAGACCCCTGGTCTAAAGCATCCGCTCTCAAAATAGACTGGACTATCGAGAGCGAGAAAATATAAGTTCGATTTTTAAGAGAGTATACTAAATAGTTTCCCACTATTCCACCAAGCAAATATGGGTACACTCTCTCTTAATTCTACCTTACTCACCTCTACCTCACTAGCCTAGTTAAGATACGTACAGTCCGGACGGAAGGAGGAAATCCCAGACTGGTAGTAAGACGCGGTGCACAGAAAGCAAGTGCACTGTAATTTAAAAAGAAACAATAACTTTTCCTATAGTGTGTTGTCGCGCCGTGAGATAGGAATCTCTGGCTACCTTTCCAACAGCATTGTAGTGCGGGTAGCATGTGAAGCAAGGGTTTAGTTTAATTCAGAGAGCTACAAGTGTAGGGAACGCGAGTTATAAAAAGAGTTCTTGCAGTTTTTAAAGAAAAACATTATTTTGGCCAAAATAAATAAGATATTCCTTCAGTAGAGATATTAAGTTTAATTTTATTCCCATGGTAATATCAACATTCGTTGAATATATATTATGAGCGTAACTGCATTAGATGACAAACTTTTTAAATGAAGAGAAAAAGTTGTCATTAAAACTCCAGGACACTCTTGAAAGAAATTCAAGGACTGTTGAGGTCACCATATGAATAAAATTAAACTTTATGTTTCTATTGGAGAGTTATTTGATTTCTTTTGATTGAAACAACCTTGCAGAAACACCGCCCTTAACTCGCGCACCTTACACTCCCACCTCCTTAATAAACATATCTATGATAGAATGCAACCTGCCTCCTATAGGAGGGCAAGGAGTAATAGAGGGAGATCACTGGTCTAAATCATCCTGGTTCCATTCCAAGCTCTATCACAAATTTAATATTTGTAAACGTGTTTGCCCTATTATCAAGATATCACAATTCCAGGTGCTAGTGTTTAGTGGTGAGTGGTCCTAGGTTAAGCTATCTTTTAAGCCGTGTCTATATCCTGAGGTTTTAATTAGCACGTTAAATTATTATATTAAACACAATTTGTTTATTCTTTACGCGTTCAGAAGTGAGTTTGATTTAAGTTCAATATTGAAACCACATATATAATATTAGTGTTGAAGTTAATATTTAAAATAGTTATTCACAAAAAAAAAATAGTAGAAATCATTTATTTTAAAAATCCATTAAACTATCAAGAAAATCATCATCCATTAAACATTTCGGTTTAAGTGCAAAAAAGTACAAAAAAAAAGAAAAGAAAAGAAGGGCAGAGCACTGTGATGAATCGCCCAGCTTTACATCTGTTGTTCTTTAAGGAGAAGCCATTTTGATTTAATTAAATGGAAATCAATTGTCGAGTACCATGAACACGTAGATATTCTCTCTATTTGGTATAAAAAATAATAATGCAAAGAAGCATTTCAAAGATAATATGAACAAGATACATTAAAAAATATGTTTAATGCAGTGGTTTTTAAGGGTGCGCTTTATCAGATGAGCTCTGTTCGATTTTTAAAAAAAATTTGAAATGTATTAAAAATATAATAATGCACAGTAGTTTAGTATAATTCTGTTTATAATAACTTATAGCACTAAGATAAAATATCTCTTACTTACTCTATGACAATAGGAACTCAAAAGTTCACTGCCACACTTTCATAAGTACATCATCTTTCCTTCTTGAGCTAGTTCTATCCAGTCCACCTCATTACACCCTATCTCTTTCAGGCCAATTCTAATGTTATCCTCCTAGCTGCGTCTAGGTCTTCCCACTGGTCTCTTCTAACTGGGCTTACCAGTCAATACCATAAACACGGTTCTAGATTTTTCCATTCGCGCTGCATGTCCTGTCCACCGTAATTTACGAGACTTTACTATCCTAACAATGTTTGATCATATTTCAGTTTGAAGAAAATATTAGCGAGACCTAATATTTTCTTTATAAACTCTATTCTCAATAATGTCTTCAAATAATATGAATTATTTTCGCATTTCAGTGCCATTTACTTATAGTTAACATTATTTAAGACAGCAACGTGTGGTCAATTTAAGATACAAAAAATGTAAATAAAAATAGATCTAAATCTTCTTAATAGCCGTTCGAGCTATACGCATATATACTAATAACGCTATTAGGGCTGAGAAAGGTTGAATTAAGTAGAAGTATACCCACATTTTCGTGGAGGGCTAGCTGTAAACCATGAAGGGAAAACCAACCTAAGTACATCCAACTGGGATTTGAGCCCCAATCTTCTCATCATAGGCAGTTTAATCCATTGTGAGAGTGAACAATGAACATGCAGCTAGATGAAGTATTGAAAATTACACTTTGGCACCAAAATGACCCGTTAATCAGTTATATTTAGAGAGAGCTGACTTTTATTAGTGTGGCGATAGAATGGGAAAACCATAACCATAAATATAACATGAGTAAAACCACCCCTAATGCACCAGGTGCAGGCCATCCGGTATATTGCGAGTCCATCTCCCTTAATCGCGTGACCACTGGCTGTTTGTTATTTTATGTAAAATATACTTAATTTATCCGCGTTAATATCCATGATACATATAACTAAAAAAATACATATTATTAAATAAAAGATGTAAAGAACAAAAAAGACCAGATCGCTTAGGCTCAATGGATAAATTGACTACATGCCAAAAACCACATTTTCGCAAATGAGGGTACATAAGGTACAGTACATTTTAATCACCTACATCGGTGTATAGGTGAGATAAAGGCCAATTTATTCTGGTCTGGTTTACTAGTGACTGGGAAGTTGGGGTTTTAATCCCGGGTGAGTATACTAATTAGGTTTTTTTTATTGATTATTTTCTACTCTCCATCCATTAAAATATGGGTACATTTCCTTTCAACCATACCTTTCTCACCCCTGTCTCTTAAGTGTAAATATTCGAACAGCTCGGACGGGAAATTAGAGGTGGTGCATGGACATTTTTTTCTGTCACAATCTTGGCGCCAATATTTTTCAGTATCACAAGATTTGGGTTATTCTTAATCATATTTTAAAGGATTCTTAACCCTCTGCTTACCAACTTACAAACCAACTTAGCCCTAGATTGGACACAATATGCACTAAGCTGACCATCATTTTATCAATGTGATCGTAGAAACTCAAAGTTCACCACATTAACCTCAAACCTTGGGTTCAATTCCTAGCATAGTCGAGAAATTAATCATTTAGGAAATCAATGCTTCCCCTTTTACAATGAGGAATTGCCGGCAGTGTTGCGTTTGTTATAGTATTAAGTTGGTTTTTTTAAGTCGTCTATTCATATAATCAATCTCTTCATTAAGTACACATTAAATACCCCAAATAAAAAATCACTAGTGATACATTTTCAGCTATATCAGGAATCGAAACCGAACTACCATTTGAGATAAGGTGTCGGACGAGAAAGTAAATAAATGTTACTAAACAATCGTACATATTCTCTTATAAATAATCCCTATATTTATCGAAATGAAAAAAAAAAGTGTGGCTATCATTAAGCTAGGTAGCCTTAAGTGGAGTTTTCTCAAGAAAAACCAGTATAAAGGATTAATTAGCATGTAAAATACTCCTCAGATATCCATTTTAAACTAAATTGTTGAGAACTTATTTTGAACAATATTGAGTTTGCAAAAATTAGTAAAATAAGATACCCTTAATTTTAGAGCTTGAATTAAAATCATTATTTATCCTTGAGCTATGGACATATTGCATCTAAATATAAGTTTGAACTAGATCCATCGAACCGTTTAGACTACAGCCTAATGTACGGACAGACAATAGTGTAAAACTCCCTTTTTTAAGTTTAAGGGCGCATAAAACGTCAAGATCCATCATATTCTTAGGGTTTGAAATGTTCATGGCAACAATACTTTACCTATATGAAAAAGTAATTATAACACAATTTTTTTTATAAGCGTCACGATGTGTTTGCTCAGGTGAAATAGTAAAATAATTCAGTCCCCTTAACAAACAAGTAAGTTAAGCGATGCTAATGAAAAGGTGCTCTGTGTAAAAGCACACAGTATGACAATAACAGGTGGCCTGCTATTTTGGCGCCAGGGGCTGTTTGCTCTGTGCGTAGCCCTCCATCTCAACACCGACTCAACTTCCTTCTTGGGAAACCTTATTTCGGGTTTTCAGAAGTGTCAGGAAATTGAAGTCATGACTTCAAAAGCCTTTTTTAAGACAAAAGATGAGAGAACAGATATGCCTTATTCTCTGAAAGCAAGTTCTAATTTGTTCTTCGGCACCAGGGGGCTTTGAGGGTTGGTCTGGGACTGAGGGAAATATACCTCACGGGTATTAAGAGATAGTCTGTAAAATTATAAAAACAGACTTCATGGGCTTTGTGGTATAGTCTACTTCTGAGGGAAATCAGATTTTTTGGGCTTAGTGGTTTATATAAAACCTTTTGTAAACTATATTTCACACATTAAAACAAAACTAGAAGCCGTCTTGTTATATTTGGGAATGTGTGACCTATATATCATAACTTTAAATAATTGGAGTAAACATATTGAAAAATCACTCTGAATGAAACATTCGTATTTATGTTTCTGTTTTTTAATCTATGCTATAATCTAAGTCTTACTACCCGTGCGGGATGTATGCATATTTACATTACTAGGCAAGGAAGTCATTATCTGGAAAAGGCTGTAACCGCAGTTGCTTAGAAAGAATGAGTGAGAAACAATTTAGAAAATTCTAAATGTAAATAATTCTAAATATACAATTTGATAAGAAAACCATAAACAAAATTAGATGATACATAAAAAGTACATTTCCGTTAAAATATTGTAATAAGACTTTTAGTAACACAATATATCTCGTTTGTATGAGAAAGAGAATTCATTAACAAATATATACATATATGTTTGTTCATGAATTCACTTTCTCATACAAATGCATGTATATATTTTATTTATATATATAGGATGAGTAGTAATTCGCGGATACGGACAGTACCACATGATTAGATGGGTAAATTTAAGTTGAAATACTCTTTGCGAAAACTCAGTTCTTCCCTTACCTTTTGAGAAAAACATTAAAAGTTAGAAAGGGGTGGTGTGGCAACGCTGTGTCTGAAACTTACATCAAACCTATCCATAGCAGGTGCTCGAAGGTTGATCCTCTCTTGGCTATGCATTGCTCCAAACGGTATATGGATTCGTTGTCCATGGGGCGAAGCATGTCTACGTCAACTGTCGAAACAACCGCATGGATTCGTGCAACAATGTCTTCGGGCGACTGAGGTGGGTCGTCGGGTGGGTACAACAGAGCCGGGTGACTGCGGTGGATCATCGGG
>CABFWO010001606.1:0-67637 GCA_902155825.1 Timema genevievae
TCACACTACCTAATATTTGATTTAAATATTTAATCAAACATCAAATAAATAATGATATTTCTAAGAAACAATTTTACTACCTAACATTAGATTAAAATAATTACATTAAATCTTTTTGATCACAACATCTATAATTCTTTCCCATATCAATTTATTTACCCTCTAATTCTTAAAAATACAGATGGGCCAGTTATTATTTTCTCTTATTAATCTACACACAAATAATTATGCTAAGTTTGTATTTAACTTTATTCCTAAGTTCAATAATAATGATTGTGTATTCCAGGAGTGAATGAACCACACGGAAACATGTCGGCCCGTACCATGTTTGTAACACAAGAAGGTCCTGCCAATGCTCTGGCGCTCAACAAGGACAATTCACAGGTCGTCATTGCTGGCAGAAATGGTAGGGTGGGAGTTTTAAAGATCAACTTAAGCTTAAATTGAATTCAAAACAATACTTAGGTCTAATTCATGGTGGCCACAGGAAGGGAAAAATTGGAAAAGTCAGGATCCAAATTTAACATAAAATAAGGATAAAAGGGGGAATTAAAAAAACTTGTGTAGAAACCCCATTAAATTTGCACCCAAACACTAAGGATTATGAGCATTTGTCTCTCGTTGTTAACAAAATACGTTGCCTATATATGGCTTTATTATGTGAGATGATTGTCCAGGGTTTATTTCTACAATACACTTACACCATGCCACAAATAATATATACAACATTTAATACTGGAAAAATTACTTGTGAAAATGTCTATGCTTAAGGTAATTTTCAAGCATTCAGAGAAATAGAAGTGATTGTTTTAATAAATTCAGGAAAAATTGAAGATGATTATCTGGAAAAGTTGGAAAAATCATGGAATTTTAGGTCTATTATGCAAACAACTTCTTAAAAAAAATTTTTTTCTAAAAATTAGCACTACTAGACAACATTATTAATTACATTTGACACATATAAAAGGGAAACACATTAAAATATTTTACTTTGAATATAAAATAACTAATTAGGTTGTGGGACTATCATGTCCATACAATGTCGGCTACCCCTCCTTTCCACAATGTACACCATGACTGCATACAAATAATTAGACTGCGTACAAACTGAATAGATAATAAGACATGGTGCTAAAAAGATAATGACTAGACTCTAAATAAATTTGTAGGCCCATCCCATCTTTAACTAATATTTCATTCTCTCATATATGGAAGAAAGGTCAGTTAGGTTCGTTTGGGCTAGTTTGTAATTCATAACATTATATATTTAAATGATTAATCTAAACAAACTATTTATTAAATAAAATATAGACCTATGTTTAAGTTTATATATTACTAATTACAAACCAACCCAACCTAACCTTGCCTTTCATGCCAGAGAAAATTAAAGGTTAATAAAAGAGGGGCTAGGCAGATACATTTATTTAGGTGTACTTTTATACTAGTTTGGTGGTTGAAGTATTTAAGGAAATGCTGAGAAATGGGCCAAACCCTATAAAATAGACGAATCAAGTTATTATTTTTTAAATTTGCCTCTAAATCGTGTTAATATTTTAACATATTTCTCTTTTATGTGTTAAATAACATGAATAATGTTATCTGGTAGTGCTGTTTTTGGGATATTTTTTTTCCCTAAAAAATATAGGCCTATTGTTTGATCAACAGACCCTAAATTTAAAGTTCTTTAGCCACCTTGTATTTGTATGCATTAAAATGAATTAGAAACATGATTAAGTAGATTAGTTTTTAAATCTATTTATAAAGAAACCTCTAGTTCAAATAAAATTAAAGTTACTTATAAGCTCTAAGAATTTCAAAACTATTAATAAATCAATGATATGTATCACCCATGGGCATAAGTTAATTATTATTTATGGAATTTATTTGTTAATTTTAAATATCACAATAAACTTTGGTCACAACTTGCTGACTATTTGGTGCCTAATCCAAATATATTAAATTGAAATTAATATTAGGTTTAAACTATGGTCATGCATAAATCTTAATTCTAATATTGTGTTTTTTAAACAATTTTGGAAATAGAATCTAACCTTGATGCTAAATGCGCAGTACTGTCCCATACTCAAGATCAAAATCACTTATTTAATAAGGCTGATCTTAGATGGACTTGAGAGAGCATTAGAAACTATCACTAAGAGATCCACAGTGAGTTGTTGTTAGTTTTTATGTTGCCGAGTTGTGCAAGTTGCTTATACACAAACTACCCGCCTCGATGGATGTTTGGTCTAGCGCGCTAATCTTGCACTAGACTAGACTGCCAATGTAGGGAGATTGAGGTTCAAATCTCGGTTGGGTGAACCTAGGGTGGTTTTTACAAAATGGTTTTCCACTCTCCCTCCACGCAAATGTGGTTACAGTGCCCTTCCTCATCCATAAAACCATTAGCGTATTTAGTACACAAGCATATAACCCGAACAAGTAGTAAGCCACAGGGCTAAAAAAATATATACAGATGTGCACAAATTATTGACATTAATATTTGTTCTTATTGTAGCTGTTCACAAATTATAATTAAAATACAATCATGTATAAATGACACCTGAACATGGGTATTGAACAATAGGCCATTGGTTTTGTGCTTGCACCAATGCAATGGTAATTTTTCATTGGTTTATTGATTAAATTAAATCATTAGTTATTTTAAAATATCATTGTAAAGTTCATCATTTGAATGTGTTGTTTGTCTGAATACTGAAAACTATGTACATAACAGTGTATTTGAATAGTTAGCTACACACACCATTAAATAATAAACCAACCAATGGGAGATTATAGCGTTACATTAATTGGCATTATTATTTCATACAGTAACAAACATAACATTGTAGAGAGGATATAGAGAGAGCTGTGGGAGAGTCCATCAGGGTTGGCCTTGTTGCTACCACTCTGGACTGGTCCCCAAATTATTGTTTTGGGGTTGCTTTTTTCCTCAAGGGGTAGGACTCACTTGGCTTCTGCATTGTAGCTTATCCTTTTAATACAAGTGTGACCTTCATCCAGAACATCCTAAAATATATGTCATGTTGTAATTGAGCCACCACCTTCTATAGTCCTTGTCTTCCTGATGATCCACCTCCTTCTCTAGTCCTTGTCTTCCTGATGATCCACCACCTTCTATAGTCCTTGTCTGCCTGTTGATCCACCTCCTTCCCTAGTCCTTGTCTGCCTGATGATCCACCTCCTTCCCTAGTCCTTGTCTGCCTGTTGATCCACCTCCTTCCCTAGTCCTTGTCTGCCTGTTGATCCACCTCCTTCCCTAGTCCTTGTCTGCCCGATGATCCACCTCCTTCCCTAGTCCTTGTCTCCCTGTTGATCCACCTTCATCCCTAGTCCTTGTCTCCCTGTTGATCCACCTTCATCCCTAGTCCTTGTCTCCCTGTTGATTCACCTTAATCCCTAGTCCTTGTCTGCTTGTTGATCCACCTCCTTTCCTAGTCCTTGTCTGCTTGTTGATCCACCTTCTTTCCTAGTCCTTGTCTGCCTGTTGATCCACCTTCTTTCCTAGTCCTTGTCTGCCTGTTGATCCACCTTCTTCCTTAGTCCTTGTCTCCCTGTTGATTCACCTTCATCCCTAGTCCTTGTCTGCCTGTTGATCCACCTTCTTCCCTAGTCATTGTCTTCCTGATGATCCTCCTCCTTTCCTAGTCTTGTCTGCCCGATGATCCACCTCCTTCCCTAGTCCTTGTCTCCCTGTTGATCCACCTTCATCCCTAGTCCTTGTCTGCCTGTTGATCCACCTTCTTTCCTAGTCCTTGTCTGCCTGTTGATCCACCTTCTTCCCTAGTCCTTGTCTCCCTGTTGATTCACCTTCTTCCCTAATCCTTGTGTCCCTGATGCTAACAAACTCGGTATCCACAGGGACAGAAAGGATGCCCTTACAATATTTAATTGTCGATATTTATTTGTTGGAAATAACATTCACACTAGTGACTTATTTATGTTGGCAGCATTCTTCTCTTCATAGATATTTTATTTGTTCTGTTTTTCATTGTTAACTGTTGATTCAACCTCAAAATAAATTAAATAAATGTGAATCTTATAATTCAAATTATAGGACTTTTTCCTTTTTGTTTCTACATGTAAGTTTAATTATATAAAAAAAAATTATGACTAAATAGTGATCTAAACAAGTAATTAAATGGTGGTTAAATAAACAAAATAGTAGAACAGTAATTAAAATAGTCACTATTTAAATTAAACTTAATAAAGCACAATAATGCAGAATATAAATAAGTATATTAATGAAAGGGGAGTTCCTTAAATAACTCTCTAAGTTTGGCTCTTTTTTTGTGATAAAAATCAAATTCCACAAATCTAGAGTTAACTTAGTTCTACAAACAAAACAACCAAGAGGGCTGAGCTTGAATAAGTACCTGAAAAAAATGATTTATAGAGGCCTAAGAAAGAACATGATCAAGAACAAATTGGTAATTC
Source organism: Timema genevievae (assembly GCA_902155825.1). Classification (NCBI taxonomy): domain Eukaryota; kingdom Metazoa; phylum Arthropoda; class Insecta; order Phasmatodea; family Timematidae; genus Timema; species Timema genevievae. Next base: position 4,456 of record CABFWO010001606.1, read on the forward strand.
GAAACACTCTTTAATTAATTGTAAATAGGGAACCCTAAAACAAACCTTTTCCATTTATGAATATATGTTTGTAGATGTCACCCTTTGGTGCTAGAGGGCGGCGCATAAAATGGCTATTTTTCTCCATCATCATTTATAATGTGGACTTCATATGTATAGCACGGAGCATTTGACAGATACTGAGATGACTGACATGCATCTAGTTTATGGGGTTGGTGAATATTTGAAAATGTATGGCAATCAATGTGTTGCATTGCTGTGTTGTTCACACTTTCTGCCTTTCGTTTATGTACCAACAGCACCTAGGAGGGACGTTTGGACACATACATTCATTAACAAAAAAGGTTTATTTTAGGCTCACCTATCACCCATTACAGTTTGTGGAGAGAGTTTCAAATCACCTTGTGTTCCCACTCCATTCTCTGTGAGGAAACTGGTTGATCGGTAATAGCAAATATTACTACACTTTATTTTGAATTTTTATTTGTGTCTGCAGTGTTCAAAATATTCTCCATTGGAGAGGATGAGTTTCTTGAGAGCTGCAATCTTCGGGTGGGGAAAAATCTAAATCTCAACTTCTCCAGCAATGATGTCGCTTGGAATGTCATAGAAGGTGAGGATTAAATCTGATCTTTGATCTCAGTCTACTAACATAATTTCATGAGGGAGAGGTAGTTATTTAAGCAGGTGAAAGCATTTCTTGAAACTTAATTTTGAAGAAACCAAGCAATATGAACGCTCAAAGCTAATACAAACATGTTGCATAATATTAATATTTTTTTTCTAGAAACTAGTTAGAAAGTTACTGTGGACTTAGTCTTGGTCATTATTCTTGAAAGAATTCCTTAGAAGAAATTTTGAAAGGAAATAGAAAAAAATAGTTTTTAGAATTTACATAAACAAAATAATCCCATTGGTTTTGGTTTAGGTTTAGCTTTAGCAATCAACCATAAAGCATTGGAACTGTTTTGTGTGTTATGATAGTTTACAATTAATATGGATAAATAATCAAAGATTGTGATTTGTGATAAGAGGAAAGTTTCCTTAAACAGTATTCCTAGAATAATTGAGTAGAACCTATTACTCTCCACAATTGAGTTACCAGATTATTTCTATTCAATAATGCCCATCTCTGGTTGATTCATTCAATCCTAACACACTTATCATTGGCAGGTACAATCAAAAGTGTGATCACTTTCAAGATGATGTTTACTGACACTACCTGTTTCGGTGGCCGCATGGTCTTAAGGTGTCACTCTTGCTTTAGATTAGATTGCCGATGACAGAAGGATCGGGGTTTGAATCCTGGTTGAATGTACTAAAGATGATTTTCCTAAATGTTTTTCCACTTTCCCTCCACACAAATGTGGGTAAATTTTCTTTAAACTATGCCTATCCATCCCTATCCCAACAGTGTAAATATGTTTGGACTGAACGGGTAGTATGATACACACACACATACAAAAAGCAATTTATTTAATTTTTAACACATTAAGTAAATGCATTTACCATGTGGCAGTTTATAAAAATTGTTTTTTTTATAGAGATATAGGTTTTGTTCTAATCTTAAAATGTTCATAACTTAAAGAATAAGCTTTTCTTAGATTTTGGAAATCCTTATTATATTTATACACATCTTATAAATTGACCTACCCTAAGTTATTAAACCTAAAACCAGACCAAAAGCCCAGCACTGTAAGGATCCCAATAACCTAGCACTAAAACATACATTGGTTTTGTGACACTTCCTCATCTATATGTATTTTATTATATTTGGGGCTGACCATAGAAAGTATAATTTCTTTAGAAGCTTCTCTTAATATAACTGTTTATTATCCTTGGGGCTGACCGTAGAAAATATAAATTTTAGAAGCCTCTCATTGTTTTGCTTATATTTTTATTTGGGTGATCATCAGAGATCCTTCCTTTTTAATTTTAGGTTTAGTTCTCCTTGATTTTGTGGTTTTGGTCTATGCTAATCAAATAAGTTTAAAAAAAAGATATTGATTTAAATTTAAATTTATTTTATTTATTTTTAAATAAACAATATAATTATTTATCTATCTTAATCTCTCCAAAAGGAATAATTTATGTAACTTAATGTCATGTTTACTTGCAATTTCTTTGATTTGAGAAGAGTTCAAAACAGCTATATAAAATATTGCAGCCACATCTTTGTAAAATATTTTACTCTCATTTGTTTATGTTTTTATCAATATATTTTATATGAATACAATATTAACTTAATTAGACTGTCCAATTGTTTTTAGAGGGTTTTTTGAATGTACAGTGCACTAAGTTATATCAATCCATGGTTGTGATTCCTCTACTAAATTTTGTTGTTTAACTTAATGGTAATCAAACCCAGACATATAGGGATATATTTGGATAATTTTTCTTGTTAGTTCTAAGTCTAGGTAATTTTAATTAATTTGCTTAAAGATAAATTTGTTTTCACTCAGATCTATGGAACATGACACCCATTCAAGGCCGTACCTGTACAACCTCCATCCCCCCTGAAATAAAAAAATAACTTTACAAATTTAAACAAGAGATACGGGTTTTCTGAGCACCATATTTTATTTAGAATTTGATCAATCAGAAATATTGAATACTTGTAGATAAATTGACAACTTTATCTAAACTTATATTCGCAAAAATTTCATTTCAGGGAGTGGGAAGGGGGTCTAAAGGAAAGTTTCTTCTTCCACCATCTATTGGTCTAATCACACCCCCCTCCCTCACACCAACCATCCCTGTTGTACATCCCCCCTCCCCCAACCCACCTCTTGCAACCAGTGCAAGTACACATAGAAATTGTGTCAAATCACGGATCTCGGAACTAAATATAGCACTTTATGGAGCCGCTTAAAAATAACTTTTTCACATGATACTAAAATTCTCACTAAATTGTGCCACTTGAAAATAATCATATTTAATTAACTTCGAAGAGTGTACTGACATACTCAAACAGTTACTATTTTTAATATTTGTGATGAAATTATTGTAGCCAGATCACCGCTCTAGCAAGGCACCAGCCAGACTTATCTTTTGATTTGCTTCGAATTAATTCAATTTACTTGTGTAGTTGTGTTCGGTCTTGCTAAGTATCGCTCTTGCATATGATAAAATTAACTTCTACTGTCTTCTAACGCCTGTGAGCCGAGATTTCGGGGTGGGGGGTGGGGGGTGGAGGGTCTGGCTACGTCCCTGTCTATTATTATTATTATTATTATTATTATTATTATTATTATTATTATTATTATTAATTAGCACCGCGTCTTACTACCCGTTCAGTTTATACGCACTTACGCTAATGTGCAATGGTAGGGTGATTGTGAGATGAAATGGAGGACCTACAGTTTAACGTGGAATCCGAACCACGGTGGAGGCTTGGCATTTCACACATTCACAAGTTGTGATTAATACACGTCTTGTCAGAGGTGAAGGAAGGGTTTGGCAATCAGATAAATCTGTGCCGGGACCGAGGATTGAACCCCGGACCCTATCACAGAAGTCTGACACCTTACCCCTAGACCACCAGGTCACCCCCCTGTCAAATACTTCATAAAGAATAAATAAGTATGAAACAATGTTGAATCTGGTGTAACCACATCACAAGAAACCACCAGCAGAGCTCTGGACTCTGCTCTTGAAACTTGTGATGCTGTCACTGTTGATAATAAACTAGACCTATTTGATGTAGGCAGATACCTCAATCAAAGAATGGAAGCCGAGATTAAACTCAAACTCCTCACTACTCTGTGGATTCTAGAGGATTCATTTCAATTTCCTGCAAGTGGAAAAATAAATCTCCAGTTCCAAAGATTATGGCTGACCCACTTTCCCTGGCTTTTCTACACTAAAAGTGATGACGCACTTTGTAAGCATTGTGTTTTGTTTTCCCAAGACTTTGGCGGAAAAGGATCGGTCAAAAACTAAAATCACTTGCAAAAGAGCCATATAAAAATTGGAAAGATGCCTTAGAAACTACAATTATCATAAACAGGCAATGATGATTGGCAGTAGCTTCATAAAAGTATCAAGTGACAAAAACCTAGACATTAGGAACATTGTTGAATTTGCATGGAGAAAGCAAGTTGAAGAAAACAGGGAAAAGCTATCCTCCATAGTTGAAACTATTAAATTTAGTGGTCGGCAGGAGCTTGCACTCAGAGGAACCAACAATGCTGGGCCAATTTTGATCAAAGGTGATGAGACATTGTTCAACGATGGACATTTTAGAGCACTGCTCTGAATAAGAATGAAATGTGGAGATGAGAAACTAATTAAAAATGCTGAGAATGTTACTCTGAATGCTTCTTATATTAGTCCAAAGATTCAAAATGAATTTATTAAGTATTTGTGAAAAAACAGTTCAAAAACAAATCGCGAGGAATGTCAATGATGCTAAGATCTTTTCTATATTAGTTGATGAAATAGCAGACATAGCTGGACATGAACAGTTATCTCTTTGTGGAAAATACACAAAAAAAAGTGGAAAATTTCTTCATAACCAAAGAGGGTTTTCTTTGTTTTGTTGAAGTTGAAAATACAATGGACCAGGCTCTGGGACATACTATTATTACTTCTCTTTATAATTTTGGTATTGACTGTAATAATATGATCGGACAAGGTTATGACAGTGCTTCTGTAATTAAAGGAGCATTAAAAAGAGTTCAGGCATTAATCAGACAAACATATCCAGAAGCTCTATATGTTCATTGCAGTTCACATTCCTTAAATTTAGCTTTGTGTCATTCTTGTGCTCTAGCAAGTATAATAAATTGCATTGGAACTGTAAAGTCTATTAACACTTTCCTAAGATCATCATCCAAAAGGACAAACAAATTACAGGCACATGTAAAATCCAATTTTCCTGATTCATAATGGAAGATTTTAATGGCGATGTGTGAGACAAGATGGGTAGAAAATTATGACAACCTTTTGAAATTAAAGGAAGTATCTAAGGCCATCATAGAAACTTTAGAAGATTTAAGTAATGATCAGGATATTGAAACTTCAAGTCACTGCTTGCAAGTGAGTTTGTTGTAAGCCTTTGTTTCTTGGCACTATGTAAAGTACTCCAATCTCCTCTTTGGGATTTAAAGTCAGCAGGTGATCATATCGAGAATGTTATTTTACATTCTGGAAATATTAAAACCAACATGGAAGACCAGTTTTCAAATACTTTCAAAACAGCCAAATCATTACTGGCCGATGTTTATGAAAAGATTCAAATGGCATCTCTCCAGAGATATCGCAGTAACATCGGAACTTATGATCCTGAACAATATTTTCGTGTTACTGTAGCTATTCCGCTTCTGGATGATTTGATAGATCAACTGAAAAGTAGGTTTACAGACCACAAGAAAATGCTCTCCAGCTTATACAACTTGACATCGTCTGTTTGCTCTGAAAATTCATTGAATCTAGAAAATTTAGAGATATACAAAAGCAAAGTTGACTTAGATCTATTGCAAACTGAGTTTGAGATGTGGAAAATTTATTAGGGGAGACCAGATGAATCAGCTCGACCGTTGTGTGCCATTGAAGCTCTTATTGATTGCAATAGTGAACTCTACCCAAACATTTTTGTGTTGCTGAACATATTTGCAACCTTGCCAATAACAACATGCACTCCTGAGAGAACATTCTCAACTTTGAGAAGACTCAAAACATACTGTAGGAACTCCTGTGGCCAGGAACGTCTCATTGGATTAGCTCTAATGTCTGTGAATAGACAGTTTAACATTCCAACTGAACAAGTCACTAACGAGTTTGCTATGAAAAAATACAGAAGTTTGGAACTTGTTTTATAAAGTATGCTATGTTGTTAGGGATACCTCTTAAAAATGTTTGTAAACTTTTTTATTCGAAAAAATTTATTTGATAACTAAAAATTTAACGGTTTTATTTGCGCCTATAGTTTTTATTTTTGGAAGCCCCCCCTCCCCCCCCCCCAAAAAAAATCCTTGGTACAGCCCAGCACTCATTGGCTACTAGTTTGAAAGAAGCCAATAAAATTGTCTGTTTATGAGGAGACTCTGGTTTGTGGCATTGAATTAAAATTACATCTTTTCAATGTATTTATATAATTTTAAAAGGTTAAATTTGTCCAGTTTTATTTAGTGAAGATGAATTCAAAGAACTAACTTAAGCAACCAACGGGAACATATCGTAAGGCACAAAACCTCAAGATCACAGAGGAGTCTGAGGATTTTTTTTTCACCTTAGGGTCAGAAGCTATCGACATAAAGGGAAGTGAAACTTTTTTTTTTCATTTATTTTTGGACTTGACGACAGAGAAAACAGTCATATTCATTTCTACAAAGGTTAGAAACTGTGTGTTACCTACCAACACTTAAGATCTGGATTTCCACCAAATTTATTAGGGAAATCTGGACATTTTTTACAAAGTGTTTCATTTTTAAAACTTCCAATATTGTTATAATTATTGTTTGTTTAATTTAGTCTTCATTTGGGAATATCTGGAAGCGCACCACTATGATTCATACTAAACTTAACATTTTAATTTTTATTCATATCAAAGTTCAAGATTGTGTTTATTATATAATAAAGGGGAGTAAATTTGTCCTGTGTGTATTAGTTTCTTTTTTCCCTCAAGTTGTCCAACTTAAAAACCAGAGGTCTCGAGAAGAGGTTATGCTTACAATCGATTGAGCCAGGTGGGTATTCAAGGTGCTCATTGTTATAAATTTAGGATGCCACAGATTAGCTCTACAGCATATTTTTTTCAAGAACAGATTAATGTGATTTGTGTTTTATTGTGATATTTTTGGATTTTAAGGTTATTTATGTTATTTATATATCAACACAAATTTTGCATAATGCCAGATCCAAGGTTAATACATTTATTTGTCAACATATTAAACATTTAAAGATACAACAATCAAAACGAAACACCTCGAGACTGGGAACTCGTGAAACAAACAGAGATTTTAAGGAAACAAAGAAAATTCTAGGAAGTCAACTAAAGCTCACATCACATCACTTCACTTTCTCCTCCCACCACTGGATACCTTTATATGTCTGTTCAGCAGTGTGTGAATCCTCCCCCTTTAAGGATGAGATCCTCTACTCTTGCCAGCTTGCTTCAGATGAGGTTATCCTTGTCCTATACGACAAGATGGTCTATTTCTCCTGACACAGCACCATTAAGCAGCTTCACATTCTCAGGAGGGTGGGGACGACAAGGAATGGCCTGTTATGTGCCAAGCATGCTAAATCGGATTCACGTCCAGTGACTGTGCAGGCCATTTAATTTAGATGATGTCATTGCTTTCAAGGCATTGTCGAACCATGTGTGACCAGTGTTGCGTGGCATTGTCATCAGCCATGATGAATTGGCGTCCTACTGCCCTCCTGTATGGAAGCACAATGGGTTCCACAATGTCCTGCATGTATTGGATTTGGATACCAGTGAGAATTAATGTTGTACGATAGCTCAACCCAAAACATCACATCTCCCTATCAAAAGCATGGACCTCCTGCACATGTCTGTACTAGTGCTGTCCAGACACTCTTCAGACTTTCATACATCTTGTGTCGGGCCTCAGTGCAACCCTACTATTATTGAAAAACAAGATATTGCTCCACTGTTGCATGGCCCAATTTCTGTGCATGGTAGCCCAGTTTCTTCTGCAGATGTAGTTTGGTGGTGATAGTGCGAAACGTCTGATGGGTATCTAAGATTAGAGTCGAACTTCTTGCATTTTATTACCAGAAATGTTAATCCCAGATGCTCGGGGGAGGTCACTTCTCAGAGCCCTGGCTGTGGAACTTGGATGCCTCCATGAGGAGATCTGCACATAGCAAACTTGGGCAGCTGTTGTCATACAAGGATGACCTCTGCAAAGTCTGTTCTCAATACTTTGTGTCTCTCTGAATCTTCTCCACACTCTCGAGACATCACTTTGACTGTGTTGTACGGTAACTGCAACCTCCCCACTTTGAAGCAGAGTCACAATCCGAGGCCAATCAAAAGACATTATCGATGTATGAGGCATGTTTCCAGGCTGTTGCAATGCAAACAAACTGACTGTGTTATCTGAACCGATGCCATGCTGCTGTTGAATCACAACCATATGACTTGGTTAGTAAACAAATACGAGCACGCATTTGGCTGTGCCTGATCTTGAATAACATTACAGAGGGTCACCTCCATCATATAGTAGTAGTGCATGAAGTACATGGTATTTCATCTACATTTTATGGCATTACACAAAACTTTTGTTGATGTGTATATTCATAAAATATGAGTAAATTCCTTAAAAAATACAAATGCAATTCACCAAGTTAAGATTAAACTCAAACTAATAATTTCCCCATAAGAGTTTTTTTTTACTAAATGAGATCAGATTTATTTATCCTGTAAAGAAAAAACAATTAGTGCTCATTACAAAGGTACTGTTTTAAGTTGTTATTTTTATAAATGTTTATCAGACCACATCTTGGCAACTGCAGCAACAAATGGTGCGGTGGTCCTTTGGAACCTCAACCGTCCATCTCGCTCCAAACAAGAACACGTTTTTGTAGACCACAAACGCACAGTGAATAAAGTTTGCTTTCACTCGACTGAACCCACTAAACTCATATCAGGTTCCCAAGATGGAACCATGAGATTGTTTGACCTGCGCACCAAGGAAGTAACTCGCACCTACCATAGGTAACTACTCAATCATGTATTTACTTTGGTAAAGTTTCATCTTATATAATTTAAAAAGATGGTGGTGGGGGTGGGGGTGTCTATGACAATAAATATAATAATAAAGATGATGATGACGACTCTCGTCTGTGGGCATGCAGATTAAATTGCCAGGTTCATCTTATCTGGTGTGCTGGGGTGTACTAAGAGAGTTGTTCCCTAGATGGTTTTCCTCACTCCATCCGCACAAATGTGGGTACATTTCCTCTAAATTCTTCTTACATTATCTCTACTCCATTAATATAGCTAAATATGTGTATAACCTGAACGATTAGTAAGACATGTAATAAAAAAAATGAGTACATTTTGTTTATAATTGCTCGAGGCATTTTTACCATACCATTGGTCAGCTTACTAAAGATAAGGGGGAATTCCCTTTCCTATTTGGGTTTTTTCCAGCATCCAACATGTCCAGAGATCTTTGTATAGTTGACATCAAACTTCTGATAATCTTTGTGGTCTCACCTGAATTCTGCACCTCTGGTTTGAACTCAAAGTCTTGTAGATTAGAAACCCATTTTACCACTCCAGGCCTAGTCGCTTGCTCTGAGGATAGCCAATGGAATTACAAAGCGATTACTGTTATTTTTAAAAGTTCCTATAAGAACAGTATTTGAACACACTTATGTCCGACAACCTGCCATTTCTATATAAAAAAAACCCTCAGCAGACAGATTATAAACAAACATGCTAAATACAGGGCATCCCAAATAAAACTGGCACCAAACACACAGTATGTCAAAGTCTTTGTTTGAAATGTGCGCCACCAGCCTCTCTGCATAGTTCTGCTCGCTGACTAGTAAACGTTTATTTATGAAATCTATGCATAGAGGCTGGTGGCGCACATTTTGAACACAGACTTTGAAAAACTATGCATTCGGGGCCTTTTTTACTTGGGACACCTGTACATTGAAAACAAATAACTAGAGTTGGGTCAATCCACTATTTTACAAATCTGAATCTCAAATTTACCCTCGAATCCGAATCTAAGTTTAGGAAAAAAATATAAACATAACAGGAAATTAAATATAAATAGGTATATTCTAATAATAGAAAATAAAAATAGTAACCAAATTAAGCCTGTGCGAATCAGATCATTTTAAATTTCGAATCAAATTTGAATCTTGGCTAACTATGATTATGTTTCAAATGCATATGTGTTGAATATTTTTCTATGCTAAATTTCCGAATCCAATCCAGTTATAAAATATCTAAAAAAAATGTTGATAAACATTTTAGACACATTTTAGGTTTATTAAAAAAAAACTCAAAAAGTGAAAAATCAAATAAAGATCCCATCACTTTTTAATAACAGTACAAGATATTCACTGTAATGAACAATTGTCCCCCACATGATTCCTTTTCGACCTGAAACTCAAGTTAATTATTCTAGTCACTCTTTCATGCATATGGTTTTTGGTCTGATTATATTAATTTGCTAAGTAATTATGAATATTAAATTCAAATTTCGAGCCAAACCCATCAAATTCAAATCCTAAGATTTATATAGATTAGAAATTTTGAATTTTTTTTCAACATCAAGATTCAAAATTTTGAATTGAATCTGAATTTACAAAGATTTTGACTTGGATTTGAAATTGCGAAGATTCTCACAGTGTTAAACTAAATGTTAACATTCTTTCTTATTATAACATTCATACATTATAACATTCATAAATTATTGATCTGGAGTCTGGTTGTTAAGTTCATCCTATAATTATAATTGGTTAAGTGTAAGAAAAGGCAGTAGCTTTAACTACACCATTAAAGTCGATTATTATTATTGGTTCTGGACCACCCATAAAAAAACTAGAAAAATTGAAAACTATTTTTATTTAAGGACTCTTGAATATCCTTAAGGATTTGAGGATTTGAATCCCATACCTACAAATAACTCAAACCTTCAAATACTAACAAATAATATACTGTAACATTTTCACTAGTCATGTGATAAAAATGTGTATTATTTTCAAATGTCTCTTTTTATTAAATTAATATTGGTGATGCCTCCTCTAGAATAATATTATGTACCACTTAGGTTTGGCTTCATGGTTAGTGTGCCTCACCCTAAACAAAAAGGCTTTAATTCACTCATTTAAATGTACTAACAGTTCTTAGTCTTCCTACCAGCTAATTGTTGGTACAGTTCCTCTTAACCATTATGTCTCATAATTCTTTCTACCCGAAATTAAACTGCTAAGAGCCTTGTTTTAAAAGTTGTTACTGATACAAATTAATATTCCTTTTAAAATTTATGGATATTTGTGATTGTTTGCAAGGAAGTTTTCTATGGTTTAGAACCAGTTTCAATCAAATTTGGGGAATAAGGTACTTGGTCATTCTTTGGGATTATTAACTCTTTTCATCAGCTGGTCTATATTCTGGAGTTCATAAATATGTCAGGGCTACAAGTCTTACTGCCTTTTGCAGATTTTACAATTCACACTAATATAAGTACACAGAATGAGGACGGGAATATAAAGGAAGGCACCATTATTTACTAAAAGAAAGGTAGGGAAAGTCATACTGTTTTAAACAACCCCCATAGCATCTGGCTAGGATTTAAATACTTTTTAAAATTTTTATTTGGCGGTAAATTTATGGAGGATAAAGTGACCCTGTGGTCTGGGTCAGTTTTTTTATTCAAGCCATATATTTCCACTACAGGATTGCTAGCCTGTCATTTGCCTTATAATATAACTTAAGACTAGGACAGGTGCAACATCCCGTCCCTGAACATCAATTTATCAATGTGGAACGGTAAAACACCATTTCTCTGATGATAAATTTTTCGGCCAGGCCGAGAATCAAACATGGGACCCTTAGCTCAGTAGACAGACATGCTACCGACTGTACATCTCATAGCTAGAGATACCTATTGTCTCCCCTGATAGGCTCGCTGGGCCGAAAGCCCATGTCGCAAGCTTACTCGTGGCGGCAGCCCAGAAATGGGTTGGATTTTGTGGGGCATTGAGTTTAAATGCCGACGAGTGATGGTGTTGGCAGTGCGGTGGGGTCCTGGGCCTTCGGACCTCGGCTCTTGGGGTTCTTGGCCTTGCCGTTCGTGCAGTGAGCCGTTTTAGAGCTCCGGTGCTAACCTGGACAGTTAGTAGTGCATGGGCGCCTCCACTCGTATGCACGAGGAGGGGAGAATTACTTTCCCACGCACATTGGGCATAACCCCATTCCCCTACACACGGGAAAGAGTGGAGATCGCAAGGTCACTTCTGTGAGTGGAAGTAAATAGCTCCAGTTACCACCCTGGATAGGTGGAAGGCACGAGCCCCTTGTGTCGGTCCAACCAGCGAGTGACTGGAAGGGGAGGAGGAGTTAATTCTCGCCTCCCTGGGTGTCCGGCCTGATCCGGATCATCCCACCCTTTGGGGTGCGAAGGTTGGAGCTTTTTAGGTACCGATCTAGAAACTGCCCTGGGCCACGATGTCCAGGGGTGCTTGGCGCATCGCGTCACCATAACACGTTAAAGATAAGTGTATCCCCTGCTAATATACTTCTAGTGGGAAACTACTTTGTGAGGGGAGGGAAAGCTCAACATCTCTTTCATGCTGTTACAATAAAGAACAAACTAAACTGCAAATAAATGTTTCTGACACATATGTTTTCTAACATTTTGTTATTATGTACACAAAACAAATTTACCTTTTCCATTACTTAACTGTAATTACAATTGAGTCCATACATATATAAAAATAATAATGAACTTTGAATTACTAATAAAACCTTCATTAGATGTTTAAAATAACTGTTCCTTTTTGTACTTTAGAAAGTTTTTTTTTTTTGGTCACACTAAGCCTTTTGGCTTTATGCACTTGAACTTTAGCTCTGTAGTGAGCTCTTCCCTTTCATTTCTTAGTGAATGATTTTCCTCTAAACCCAGCCAGCTCAAAAGCACACTGGCTAGTTATAACAGTCTGTAGTAAAAACATTTTTCGTTTATTCATGACTCAACATTTTTTTATCTAATATGTTCTTAAGGTTTTGATACAATCTGATAAAGCAAAAAGCAAATATGCTTTAAAGTATGGTAAAACTATTTAGTCATGCTTGGTACCAGAACACTGCCTTTTGTCTTATGTGAAAATATTTGTTTGTGCCCATGCACCAGCCCTCCCTCTGTTCTCAACCTTTTCTAGTGACACACACCCTTTTCACCATATGTCAGAATGTCATTCCCCCCGCAAAGATTGCCTAACTCAAAAGTTGCTTTCTGAATAATATACATATAATATTGAAATAACTTTTTTTTCTATATTAGTACATAAATACATATTACTTTGATTATGTTTACTGTGGGGCTTTACACATTTTATAGCAATAGAAAATGTTGGTGTATTTAAAAAATTGAATAAAAGTTTTTTTGTTTACAATATTAATTTAAAACAGACTCCTTCAATAAACAACAAGTTCAGATGGCGATTGCAGTAAATGAGAAACTTGTAATTGTTTTTTCTTGGGCAATTCTTAGATACGTGGAAGAGTGGAAGGGCACAACACATATCACTTTCAACCTCTAATCCACTTCGTTTTCACTTGCAAGAGAGTTGAAAATTCAGACTCACAAATATATGTCAACACAAATGGAAGAAATGTATGGATAGCTCTCTCTGCCACTTTTGGATATGAATCGCACATCAAGGGCCAAAATTCTATGATTGATTTCTCACTGAACAAATCTCTTGCTTCCGAATCAGTCCTCAGCTCCAGAAATTCATCTTGGCAATCATCAGAAACTTTTTCATCTGACAATTTGAATGGATTTCACACTAAATCCAGCTCCTCATCATTGAGTTCAGGAAAATACAGAACTCATTTTCCAATGCTGCAAAATTTCAACTTTGGCAAATTCTGTCAGCACTTGGTTATCACCACCAGCAATAAGAACTGATGACGGTTTCAAACATGGCAACATTTCTCTTGCAATTTTCCAGCTTACTCATGAAAGCATTCAAGTAATCAATTAATTTTATGATGTTTGTATTGCTTCCTTGCATCTGAAGATTCATTTTATTCATCTGCTCAAAAATCGGCAAGGCACATGATCATTTCCTCATGATTCAACCAGGCGAAAAATTCCATCATACCCATGAACTTCAAAATAATTTAAGCTCATCTATAAGCTCAAATACTCACTCAGCTATATTTCCTCTTGAGAGCCGTCGAACATTTGTGTGGAAAGGAACTGCTTGAAAATCCGCGAATTGAGAGCTCCTCCTTGGACAAAATTTACAATTTGAATTATATGTTCACAAACTCTCATTAGTGGAGCTGGAAGTGTTTTTGATGCCAGTACCTGACGATGGATCTTACAAAGAATGACTTTCATTTTTAGAGCTCGCTTTTCCACACTAACTTGAAATCAAGATTTTGTCCCCAACATAGCTGGTGCTCCATCTGTACAGCACCCACAGACACTATCCCACAAAAGATTTTCTGATTCAAACAAAGATGAAACCTTTTCCCAAATAGGCCCTTGTAGTTGTTTCAAGAGGAGAACAAAAGATAAACTCCTCTTTAAATGAACCAGCGTGGACATATCTTGGAAACACCGGCAACTGGTAACACAATGCCACCTCAGTTGATTCAAGTTGAATTGAAAATAGGCCAAATGCTGCAGACTTTATCTCCTGCACAACTTCATTCTGGATGTCAATGGCCATTTTTCTGATTCTTCTTTGAACAATACTGTTTGATAACGAAACAGCAGCAAGTTTTTCCTCCAATGCATTTCCCAACACATTTTCCACCATTTTGACAGGGCAAGGTTTGATCAAAGTCTCCCCAATTGTGTGTGGTTTTTATGCTTTGCCATCTCCAATGTTACGACATAAGAAGCTTCAGTAAACCTTGTGGTTCATTTCTCGGAATGGCCCTGTTGAATCCAGCTTAACCTTTTTTAGAGCATTTCCATGACATAAAAAAATCTTTTGTCCTTGTTCCTGTGTTGAGGATGAACATTTTGCAAATGTTACTTCAACTTTGTTGGTTTCATAGATTATTATTAGCACCGCGTCTTACTACCCGTTCAGGTTGTACTCACTTACGCTAATGTGCAATGGTAGGGTGATTGTGAGATGAAATGGAGGACCTACAGTTTAACGTGGGATCCGAACCACGGTGGAGGACTGGCATTCCACACATTCACAAGTTGTGATTAATACACGTCTTGTCAGAGGTGAAGGAAGGGTTTGGTAATCAGATAAATCTGTGCCGGGACCGAGGTTTGAACCCCGGACCCTTAGCACAGAAGTCTGACACCTTACCACTAGACCACCAGGTCACCTTTGGTTTCATAGAATCATTTGACAAAGCTTTGCTACAAATAACACATTGAAGTCTTTCCTCTTTATTGATGATGATGGATATGAATCTAAACTGAATATTTGAATCATCGTAGCATCTTTTTTTTTACACCCATATTGGGATCCAAAATCTCTGGATAAAAAACAATACAAGGTCAAACAAAAGTGAATGCGCCAGCAATACACTGATCATGAGATGCGTGATTGCTGCCCGCACCCTCTGCATAATAAAATTGACTGTATGGGGAGAGGAGGGAACAGATGAGGCAACTTACCGACTGACTTCTGCAGTCCAAATTATGGGTCTGTTCCATGTAGCTGCAACGTGCAGAAGGTCTTCTCCACAAAGTTTGAAGGAGCTTCTGTTCAAGAATAACCTGCTGAGCACCGTCCAGCAAGTCCAGTGCATACAACTAAACAAATGACTTATAAACTAAGGACAAGACTAAACACAACCACTCGCGGTAAAGTTCTCCGCTATAGTTAAACTACAAAAGTATGTGCAATTATCTCAACTCTAAAGCATAGCTCACAACAAAAGACCTGCTGGTTCCACCAGAAGTCCACACAAGTACCGCTATTCTGTACAAGTTGCCTCGTTGGGCCAAGGGAGGACGGGGGGAGGGACAGTCCATAGAATAAGAAAAGACGAACAAACAATAATGATCGATGGAATATTTACACGGATAAAAAGTAAAAGTTTAGCTTTACTTTCTATTTAATCTGTGTTATACAATAAAGTGTGATGTCATGTAGATTATGCAAAGTCTGAAATATTGTAGTTTGAAGAAAACATGTTATTTTAAACATTTTTAGTCTGTGGTCTTAATTCCTCCCCTAAAACTCCAAAATTCCCTCCTGGGGGGAACTCACTCACAGTTGAAAACCCCTGCTCTAATCTATCGTATGTGTCCAACTGGTCTTGAGTATTCAAATCACAATCTCGAGTGTTTTACTCCTTAATGCTAGGGATTTTTGCACTAAATGGAATTGAATTCTTAAAATCGAATTGTATTGTTTAAAACTAGATCACCTGTGTACTTTGAGAGAACACCACAATAGAGATGTATTAGATACGTTTAAAGATGAATAGCATCTATATAACCTGTTTGGCTCTTGAAGATTAAAGATACCACATTGATCATTACAATTCCCATTTACTCAACAATAATAACATGAACTTCCCTTCACTAATCTGACACAGTATTTTGATATTGATATCGATAGCTTACTTAAACATATATTGACATTTTTTAATTTATTAAAGTAATAATCTTTGTTTTATTCAAGTACTGGTAACCAGCAACTTAAATGTGTAAAGATCACCACCCCAATGCACTCAGTTGGAACATTCTGTATGGAAACACTCTTGGTCAGAGGAATGTTGTCACTGAGTACAATAGTTGACTAACCGACAACTGCTCCGTAAGAGGACGGCAATGTTTCTGTTACAGCAACATGGAGAGTAGCAATATTTCTATTACAACAACACAGATAATAGCATTGTTTCTACTACAGAAACACAGAGAATAGCAATGTTTTTGTTACAGCAACATAAAGAATAGCAATGTTTTTGTTACAGCAACATGGAGAATAGCATTGTTTCTATTGCAGCAACACAGACAATATTATTGTTTCTATTACAGCACCACAGAGAATAGCAATGTTTATATTACAGCAACACAGATAATAGCAATGTTTCTATTGCAGCAACACAGATAATAGCAATATTTCTATTGCAGCAACACAGATAATAGCAATGTTTCTATTACAGAAACATAGAGAATAGCAATGTTTCTATTACAGCAACACAGAGAATAGCAATGTTTATATTGCAGCAACACAGATAATAGCAATGTTTCTATTACAGAAACAAAGAGAATAGCAATATTTCTATTGCAGCAACACAGATAATAGCAATGTTTCTATTACAGAAACATAGAGAATAGCAATGTTTCTATTACAGACAACACAGAGAATAGCAATGTTTCTATTGCAGCAACACAGATAATAGCAATATTTCTATTGCAGCAACACAGATAATAGCAATGTTTCTATTGCAGCAACACAGATTATAGCAATGTTTCTATTACAGAAACATAGAGAATAGCAATGTTTCTATTACAGCAACACAGATAATAGCAATGTTTCTATTACAGCAACACAGATAATAGCAATGTTTCTATTACAGAAACATAGAGAATAGCAATGTTTCTATTACAGCAACACAGAGAATAGCAATAGGAGAATAGCAATGTTTCTATTACAGCAACATAGAGAATAGCAATGTTTCTATTACAGCAACACAGATAATAGCAATGTTTCTATTGCAGCAACACAGATAATAGCAATGTTTCTATTACAGCAACACAGAGAATAGCAATGTTTCTATTACAGCAACACAGAGAATAGCAATGTTTCTATTGCAGCAACACAGATAATAGCAATGTTTCTATTACAGAAACATAGAGAATAGCATTGTTTCTATTACATCAACTTGGAGAATAGCAATGTTTCTATTACAGCAACATAGAGAATAGCAATGTTTCTATTACAGCAACACAGATAATAGCAATGTTTCTATTACAGCAACACGGAGAGTGTCCGGGATGTTCAGTTCAGTCCTCACCAGAGCTACGTGTTTGTGGCTGTGTCTGAGAACGGCAATGTTCAGTTGTGGGACATGCGTCGTCCTGAGAGATGGACTCAGCAGTTCACGGCACACAGTGGTCCTGTGTTCACTTGTGATTGGCATCCAGCAGAGCCTTGGCTTGCCACGGCAAGTCGCGACAAGACTATTAAGGTACAACAATGCTTCTTTCTTTATTGCTTGGGAAAACATCCAAACATTCAAATTGTTAAACTTATACCAATATAATATCATAAAGTTTAATGCTAGTTTCAGAAATGAGCTAGTTTTTTTGGTGTTATTACAAGTAAAGCCAATAAAATAAAATTCAAAATGTTTGTAAGACTTTACAATTTATGTTCTTTACTACAAAACTGATAGCCTTAATATTATTAAATATTATGATGTTCAACTTAAAGTTGTACCAAGAGCATAATTAAGAGTCTGTATCTTTAAATATCTTAGAGCAATGTTTTCCAAATAGTTTTACTCGCGGACCTTTTTGGTTCTGTAAAATATCCCACAGGTTCTCACATCCTTGCTCACATAAATATAGGTGTACGGAGGATAGGTACCCTAAATTAAAAATGTATATTAAAATATATTATTTTTTCTAGACTGACACAAAAAATAACTCAACGTATGCATTCATTCTTACCTCATATGCTAGTAGTGTTAAGAACAATGTCGTTTCTTTGTCTCACAAAGTTTTTAAAGTTGGGAGTGATTGTAGACAACTGAATTCTTGTATCAGTGCATCGTAGCCTGCAAAGACATCTAGATCTTGTTGCTGCATACCTTGAAAATTCAGCTTGGCACATAATAGTTGTTGGAAATATAATAAGTCTAAGCATTGTATACTTGGACACTTGCAGATATTCTTGAGGAAGGTTGCACCTAGGGGTCTGCGAAACTTCGATAATAACGATATCGATTAGAATTCTATACTATTCGATTTGGCAAGTAAAATAAACCAAATTAGAAAAAAATGGAGAAGGGTTAAGGCTTTTGCAAATTCCACAATAAGTCTAAAATATGCTATATTTGGGAGAAGGTTAAGTATGTTAATATACTTTTAGTAATGATACATTCCTGTTAGATAAAGTAAATGCTTATTAATTATTGCCATATTGACCGGAAAATAAGCCACACTTTTTTTTTTACCAAAAACAGCCTTTATAGAACCTTCACATACCCTCTAATCATATGTTTGGATAATACATAATAAATGTGTTAGCTTTGATGACTGCAGATATATTATATTGAAATATATTAAAAGTAAATAGCCAGAGCTATATTAATGGTAATTACTTCAGTAAGATATCATATTCTGAAAATTGAAAAATGACACCTGGACACGGTAATCGAACCCGTACTAAGCCAAAGGTCCCGGGTTCGATTCTCGTGTCCAGGTGTCATTTTTCAATTTTCAGAATATGATATATTGAAATAGTTTATAATAACATTTATAATAATAGTGCTCTTTACCACTTAACTTTGCCAAGGTGAACTATTATTGCAAAAATAGGTTGAAGAACTTATTTATACATGATAACTTACAGGAAAAAGGTCCACAACTAGTCTAAAGTTTTTTTAAATACTTGTAACTCTTTTTATCTAACATCATAATTTTAGCATATTTATCAGTCCAACACATAAGCTCAGTTGATAGTGTGTCTGCCTACTGAGCTAAGGGTCCCAGGTTTTGATTCCCAGCATGGTCGAAAATTGATCATTGGTGAAATGTGGATCTACCCTCTCATATTGATTTTAATGGCTGGATACTTGATGTTGTGTCTGTTCTAGTCTTACGTTAGATTACAAGGCAAATGACAGTCTAGCAAGCCGGTAGTGGAAAATATATGGCTTGAATAAAAAACTGACCCAACAGTAATGGATGTAAAGTAAAATCTTAGCTTATTTAACTAGGATATGTTCGATTCAATTATTATTAAAAATTCATGAATGGTATTTGCTTTGATTCGAAATTTAATTTGAACTCAAAAAACCTGCTGCGCAGATCTCTAACTGCACCATAATTAAACCAGAGGAAGTTCACTGAATTTATGTTTCAGATGTAATATCTATTAATACTTGTAATTTTGCACAGATATTCCATCTGGTTTCTCTGAAGCACAATTTGGATTCGGGTAGCGTTATCAGTAGAAGATGGTAAATATTTATGAAACACTTGACTGCAAACTATTTAAATATTGGACTATGCTGCTGTAAAGAGTTTCTTAAAAATTTCTTCCAGGCTAGATTTTGTTTCTCTCATAAAGTCATTCAAAGCATGAAAGCATTCATACTGTGGTTCTACACATCGCTTCCAAAATTCAAGTTTACAATAAAAACGTGCACTTCTGTCTTTTGTTGTGAATGCCGTCACACTCTTTGCTTGATATGACAGATTTAGTTGATTAATTCCTGTAAAAATATCTACTAAGTAAGACAATTTCTAAAACAAAAATGTATTCACCAAACAGGGAGAAAGGTGAAATGGGTGATCAATAATAATTTAAAAAAAAATCTGAGCAAAGTTCAAAAACTCTAACAAGAACTTTTCCTCTAAATAGCTATTATTTCTGTATGAAGCAACAGCGTTGTGTGTTTGCTGCCCATTTATTCGCAAAGTAATTTAAAAACTCTGGCAATAATCCTTTATTTAATGTCGTTCATTATCTTTACATCACCGTCTCTCTTTTCTTTCTGGCTACAAGCGCTTTTCAATGGAGCACACAATGATTATTCAAACAAGATAGCGCCAACTCCTTGATAGGCACCACGACCCCTGTCACTTTTCCTGTCATTACTCTGGCTCCAACAACACACTTTCTCCAACTGATTTCATATTCTCTCATTTAACTATTAATGACTCTACAGATTTCTTCTCCATTTTCATGACTTCAAAAGATTTACTTAGCAACAAATCTTCTTAGAGTTGGTTCTGGAACAATTAACATGCAAATTCAAGCAATTGCGACACTACTTTTTTTCTATATTTGTTGACAGATCTGAAATGCGATGTTTTACAGTATTGTTAGATAACTGAACTGTTTCACATTTCTTTTTCAACTGCTCACCAAGCATACAAGCAGCCATTTCAACTAGTTACTCTTTTATACGATTATATTTATATTTCCTCTTATGTTCATAATTTTTTCCAAGATTTGGATTTGGATTTAAATTCAGGATTTAGCATTAGAAGGTAAATTGGAGATTCAGATTTAAGATTTGAATTGGGTAAAAGGGGTCTCTTAGCTAGATATTCTAATGCTCATATGAAATGAATATTGTCAATTAAAGAAACTTCCTGATTAATAAAAAGTAGGTAAATTTCAAAATGACTATTATAGAAATAATTCCTCGGATCTTGTGGGTATTGTTCACGGATCCCTCGGGATCTGTACAGCACTATAAAATTTATCAGATCCGCTTTGGTAATCCTATTGTTTAAGGAGTTAACCTAGCATTAGACTGGGTTGCTAATTAGGGTATTGAATTCAAGTTGGGTGTATTGAGAGTGATTTACTTAAATTATTTCCCACCCTCCCTCCATTCAAATTTAGGTACATTTCCTTAATTAATACATAATTAATGATTGATTGTCCCCATTTTTTTATATATATTGATATTATTACTATACATTTACCAACTTTACCAACTTTCAATCAAAGACAGGGGCGGCTTTAGCCAATGGGTGCATGGGCACGTGCCCCTCCAAAACTCAAAAAATAAAATAATTTTAAAATTTGAATCCAAGTTTATATATAATTTCATTTTATGTTTTAATTCCCTAAAAGTAACTTATTAGTGTTTAATAATGACATTTTATTATTAGTGAGCGATTCTCTTTGTGTCAGAGGCAGGCGAAGGTTTTACTAAGATCTGGGGTGCAGAAACTCCTACACCCAAAGCCCTGTGTATTTGTGTTAGGCCGAGCGCGCACGAAAATAGTCGTAGATCACTGGACAATGGCTATTCTTGGGCACAATTAGTAGTCACCCGAGCTTTCTTTCACTCAGAGGATAGTATTATTATTATTATTATTATTAGCACCACGTCTTACTACCCGTTCGGGTT
This sequence comes from Timema genevievae, assembly GCA_902155825.1. Taxonomy (NCBI): domain Eukaryota; kingdom Metazoa; phylum Arthropoda; class Insecta; order Phasmatodea; family Timematidae; genus Timema; species Timema genevievae. The sequence continues at coordinate 26,213 of CABFWO010001606.1, forward strand.
GTACGCACTTACGCTAATGTTTAATGGTATGGTGATTGTGAGATGAAATGGAGGACCTACAGTTTAACGTGGAATCCGAACCACAGTGGATGCCTGGCATTCCTCACATTCACAAGTTGTGATTAATACACGTCTTGTCAGAGGTGAAGGAAGGGTTTGGCAATCAGAGGATAGTGTGACATCTGGGGTACCACACTAACACCTCTAAAAGTTGTGCATTGAATTGTACGTGTACGATAAAGAAACAGTTGTTTCTGTTTCTAAGTAAGTTCACAAAATGTGTTACGCCAATAATAACTGTAGTGCATGTTTTTTGTTTTTAATTAATATTGATTCTGAGTGCTTCTTTTGTGTAATTTATACTAAGGTCCAAACAACAATGAGCTCTATTAAGGACATATCAGGCAAGCCATTAAACTATCAAAAAAGGCTTGAAATAAAGAAACTTGGCCCTCCAAGACCACAACTTAACCCATCATGTATTTATCATAGCCAGAAGAGAAACTACAATCATAGTTTTAACCCGAAACTCTAAGAGAAAGCTACTTGGCTCGCAGGATGTGATGAAAAAATTAGTTTTTTTATTTTTGTTGTGTACTATTTTCGGCTTTGCAGACATATGGGCGACTACAGGTGTAGTTGATCTCAAACACTTGGATGATAAAATAAAAAAAGCATTTGGTGAGTAAACTGCATTTGCAAAATGAAATGACTCTGGCAATGCTGGGGTGGGTAGACATAAGACAGCAATTAGATGAAAGTTACAGAAAGTCACTTAAAAAACAGCGCGAATCAGTGGAGAGAAACAGGTACATACTTTCCCAAATAATTGACTGTATCAAATTTTGTGGGTTTCTTTAGTTGAGTTGAAGAGGCCATGATGAAACTGTTGAAAGTCTAGTTTTTAGAGGATTATTAGATTTTGTTGCATCTTTGGATAGCGTAGTACAAGAACATCTAGAAAGTTCAAACGTTTTCAAAGGCTCCTCAAAAATTATACAGAATGAAATTTTGGATGCTATACTGATAGTAGCTCGTTCCTATATAAAAGAAGAAATTGAAAAAAACTGAGTACTTAGCAGTTAAAGCAGATGGAACCACTGACATAGCATGCAAAACATAAATGTCCATCGTACTTTGTTACCAAACATAGATGTCCATCGTACTTTGTTACCAAATTGAAGGTTCTATTTTTGAAAGGTTTTGGAGCTGTTTCCCACTCACAGGTCTAACTGCCGAAGGTATAAGTTCAGCAATATTAAAACTTTTGTTTATTGCTATGCACACCAAGGAAATTTAATCATGCAGCAAGCAACTTCCGCTTCAAAGAAAGCCAAAACATTATTTTCTGACATTCAAGGGATTGTACCATCTTTTAGACGTTCCCCAAAAAGGTCTAACAATCTAAATGAAATAGTTAAAAAAAACTACTGCAAGCTGTCCCTGCAAGATGGAATTTTCAAAGTAGAAGCGTGAATACAATTTACAAACACAAAGACAGCGTAATTGCCAATGTTGTACTATATTAATAGATTAGAAATATAGCCTTATTTTATCTCACTCTATTTCTAATTGTATATAGGTTTTTGCACATATACATATTCATTGGATACATGTTGAAAAGTAGGCTTTATGGGTGTGGAAAAAGGTTGATTATCTGGTTTCCTGGACCAAATTGGAAATTTAATTTGTAAATTCAATATCCATATAACAATTAAACCATTTAACAACATTTTTCATGAAACAAATTAAATTTGTTACAAAGATTCAACTGTACGAGAGTAAATATTTTACTAAAACAAAAATTTTTTCAAAATTTCTTAGTAAACTTAAGCTAAGTACCTCCATAAATTGACTGGTTACAGTTTTGGTTTGGGTGCTAATACAATTAATTTAGTTCTGGGTTTAAAACTCTATCCAACCATGCAAACTATTCTTAAGCTACTGGGTATCAACCAAATCATGTAGAAGGGACACATCTGGTTGCAAAATTTGTCATCAGTTTTGGGTGAATAACCAGAAGTACCAAATAACTAAACCGAGGCATCTCTCCAATAAACATAATAGAATGGATGTTCAAAACGCGGAAAGACAAAATGAGATGATGACACATTATTTATATATTCTATTACTGAAAATGGAATGTAATGGAAACAGGTAATGACAAGGAAGAGGATAAGGCATAGTAAAGCTGTAAGTTGGATGGAGTAAAGCTGAACAAAATGCAGAGCGTAAAATATCTTGGAAGCGTGATTTAGGAGAAAGGTGGAAGTAGAGAGGATTTAATGAAAAAAGACTGAAAGCCTGAGATGGTATGTACATGTAATGAGGATGTTGGAGTACATGAGATAGTAGAGGAAGTAAGACTGAGATGGTATGGGCTTGTAATGAGGGTGGATAAAGAGAGGATGACAAGGAGAGATGGTGATAAAGTATAGAGGAAAAAGACAACCAGGGAGGCCAAGAAAGATATGGTAGTAGCAGATAACAGAAAGTGTTCAAGTGAGTGGAGAGGAATGGAAGAAATTAAAAGAGAAAGAATGGTGGAAGATGGATGAATTTTACTAAACTGACCCAGCCACAGGCTGGAAACAGTTGACAAGGATGAATACAGGGCATAATAAAGGTAAACCTTGTGACTACAAGTGAATCAGAGAGACTGCTCAGCCAAACAAATTAAGGTGGTACATACATTTGTTCATTTAGTCAGGTAGAAAGTTTATAAACTCATATATGTGATGACTGAGTGTTGTCCTACTTTTGGTTATTAAAGGATGTGTTGAAACTTGTGTGTGGATGTACCTAATACCTCTTTTAATTAATAGCTAAACAGAAACGTCTGGTGACTTAATTATTGTGTTATTCAAGGTATGGGACCTGTCTGTGAAGCCTACGCTGGAATATGTAGTTCCTACAATTGCTTCAGTTGGATTTATCAAGTGGCGCCCTCAGCGCAAGTTCCATATTGCCAGCTGCGCCCTGGTTGTGGACTGTGGCGTGAACGTGTGGGATGTGCGCCGCCCATACATCCCATACGCAGCATTCACAGAACATAAGGACGTGGCAACAGGTGTGGCCTGGAGGGGTGACCCTCATGTGTTTCTCTCTACCAGCAGGGTGAGTTCACGATATAATCTGGGATAGCCTTCACCATAACTTTGGGATTTTGTGGACTTACATAGCTTACAAATTATTAAATCTCTCTTTCAATCACACCTCACTGCCACTTTTATGGCTAATAGTCAAGGGTGTAGGAGTATTTTTGTTAGCTTCTCAAACTCGACTCAAAGATTTTTACAAAACTCGAAAAATTTGAGTACTTGGAGTTTTCGATATTTTTCTCAAAAATTACTAGCTTGATTAATTTAATTACATTTTTAGATATAATTTCATAACCAAAAAGAATCCCTCAATATTAACTTTTGTCTAGTAAAAAAAAAGTTGTACACTTATGGCCTATATTAAATTTATTCAAAAATTTAAATTTGTATGATTATAAATTTATTCACAAAAAAACTTTATTCTAAAAAAAAAATTTGTTTGAACTTATTTATGGTTTATATATGAATCTCTCAGAGAAATTCAACTCTAAATAATGCTCTATAACTCTCAAAATCAAAAGAAAAATTAATGTTTTCATTCAAACTCGACTCAAACTCGGCTTGAAGTGAAAAATGCCTACTCACACATACCTATCAATCTCGGTGGTCTTATGGTAAAGTGTTAACCTCAGGACCCGATGTTCGTGGGTTTAAACCCAGCTGGGGTCGATGGATTTTTCTTGAGCGATAAAAATCCATAGCACAACTTTCTTCAAAGGAGAAGTAAAGCTGTCAGTCCCGTGTCGATTGTGACATTTTAAAGAACCCTAGAAGGAATGTGAAACTATTTTCCTGGCAGAATTGGTAGGCTCCTTTCACTCTCGCTCTTAGAAATTCTCATGTACTGATATAATCAGTTAGTTCCGAAAGTGCACGTAAAATACCTCAAATAAAAATAAACCTATCTTAATTTAAAATGTGTAATAGAAGGAAACAGGATCATAAATGTAAATTTAAGGAAATAAATTAGCATTTGCCTAAATGAGGTTTGAAAAACATCATCCCCAGTGTACTGTTTATACTAGGCATGGGTTCTCGAATCTACGAATCCCTTGAATCCTTAAGAATATTCGAGATTCAAGGATTTAAGAAAATTTCATATTTGAGACTCATATCCTTAAAAAAATATTATTTTTCCTGGGTGAAATATGACTTAGAGCTCTGATACTGCTCATTGGTGGTTCAGGATCAATTATAATTATGGAATGAACTCAACAACTAGGCCCCAGACCAGTAATTTAACACATAACTATATGCATGAATGTATGAATGTTATAATGAATGGATAATAAGGAAAAATGTTAAACATTTAGTTACTATTTGTATTTTCTAGTATTCTATTATATTTATATTTCCTCTTGTGTTTATAATTTTTTCCAAGATTCGGATTTGGATTCAATATTTAAAATTCAAAGGTAAATTGGAGATTTGGATTCGATATTCAAGATTCAAGGGTTAATTGGAGATTTGGATTCGTAAAATAGTGGATTCGTGTCAACTCTAGTGTATACTGAAAGGTAGCAGGAGTATTGTGACCGATTACACTGTGACGCTATCTTATAAGCTATATCAAGGGGTAATCAAGTATAGTATTGCAGGACAAATGGAGATAACCTGAATGGTTTATTTTAACACTGGCCTCCTAGATAAGAGTCAAGTATAGTGGTCAGTTTTGTTTTTCTTGCTTGGAGAATAAGTGTCACACCTACTTTACAGGACCACACACTGTACCACCATGTGTTTCAAGATGCGACTCGACCAGCCGACAAGGCTAACCCCCAAGGAATAGCTCTCAGCTGCAGGATGGATGTATCCCATGCATATAGAGTCCATGTTAACCCATCACGCACAGCCAAGCTGGCTGGGAAACTTTGGTAATACCAACGACAAAACAAACTTCTTCCAATATTATGTTGTAGAAACATTTACTTGCTTGGAAACCGTTATCCCATTCCCTGGCGCGTGTTTAGCACAGCGATCTACACAGGCCTGGTAGCCATCTTTCCACTCGTCTACTCTTATCAGACACACATTTTCGCTACTCACTTATTTTCTCATTTATTGCTTTATTCATGGTCTTAGTATAGCATTGAACTGGTAGCCTCATCTATTAGCTTCATTGTGAGGTATTAGGACTGGCTGGTTCATTGATAGATGGCATTACATTAACTTATTGCAAGGAAACGTCAATTTGCGCTTGTGCCAGGGAACGTTTGGGCAAACAAAGACTTTGTTCAACACTCAGGCCAGGTAACGTTCGGGCAAACAAAGACTTTGTTCAACAGCCGTGCCAGGGAATGTTTGGGCAAACAAAGACTTTGTTCAACATCCGTGCCAGGGAATGTTTGGGCAAACAAAGACTTTGTTCAACATCCGTGCCAGGGAATGTTCGGGCAAAGACTTTGTTCAAAACCCGTGCCAGGGAACTTTCGGGCAAACAAAGACATTGTTCAACACCCTTGCCAGGGAATGTTCGGGCAAACAAAGACTTTGTTCAATACCCGTGCCAGGGAATGTTCCGGCAAACAAATACTTTGTTCAACACCCGTGCCAGGGAACTTTCGGGCAAACAAAGACATTGATCAACTCTTGCGCCAGAGAATGGGTTAATAGATTAGAGTGTTCAACAAAAATATTTATTTCATTCAAAATTGGAAAGAGAGCTAAATTGTGTTCTTAAAGACTTAAAAGGTTGCTGTACATTTTGTCTTGAGGAACAAAAACTAACCTATTATATTTAAAATTAAATGAAAATACTGAATTTAATACATTTATCACATTACATCAATAATGATTAATGTTAAATAAGGGTGGACAGAATCTTGGGGTCTTGGTAAATTGTCAGGAAACTCCACTTTTTTAATTCCTCATGGCTCTCCATAGTACAATTTTCATAGGAAGAACAGTTCAGAAGATACAAGCACATTTTTTTGTGGCCAATATTGATAACGTTATACTAGATTATGAATATTATTTTAAAGGTATTGATAATATCTATCAAAAGTGACTGCTGCAGATCACATGACTTGATTTATGAAGATATTATAATTGTTTTAGTAAATTTTTTAACCATTATATACTGTTCTTCCTACCAGAATTCTACTATATTTAAGGAAGGTTTTCCTTAAAGGTTTATATATAATTGTTAATTTCCCCTTTTGTCCTTTATGCTAATTTTTCCAATTATCGATTCCCCCCTATTTTGTTTCCTCTTTTATGAAATTGCATTGTGTATTTTTTTACACCCCCTCCTTAAGAGTTATGATACAAGATAACTTATGTCAAGGTATTGAGTGGTAATGATAGATTTTCTCCATTATCTCTTTGTCCAGTGGCAGCAATTTAAAATGTGAATTTTTTCCCCCCTCCCCCAACTTTTTTAGGGCTGAGCCGCTCAGCTGTTTTGCCCATCATGTCGATGTTGATTGTTTGTTACTCATTTACTATCCAGTAATGTTATTAAAAACACGTATTCAAATGTGTTTAATTTTTATTTTGTTCATAATTATAGGTTTGATATAAAAAATTTAAATGAAAACTTTAGAATTAATTAAAGATAATTCAGTTTATGACTGACCCTACCACATTTAAAATATAGTTAGTTTAAGTTAAATTGACTCCCGTTTTTCATAGTTAAGTTAATGATAATTTTATTTTGCAATTTTATTATGAAATCTGTCCATACAATGTCAGTATCAAATATATTAGTTTTAGGGTAAGAAATAAAAAAAAATATTTTGTTTATTATATTTAACAGAATTTAAATATTTAAATGAAGGCAAGTCCTGAATCCATGATGTAGTTTTGAAACATCTTATAGGTCCTAAGTTTTAGCTTTCCTTGAATCGTCCCAAGCTTTAGCTTACCTTGAATCATCCCAAACTTTAGCTTACCTTGAATCATCCCAAGTTATTAGCTTTCCTTGAATCTTCCAAGGTTTTAGCTTTCCTTGAATCTTCCAGGGTTTTATCTTTCCAAGTTTTAGCTTTCCTTGAATCTTCCAGGGTTTTATCTTTCATTGAATCGTCCCAAGTTTTAGCTTCCCTTGAATCTTCCAGGGTTTTATCTTTCCTTGAACCGTCCCAAGTTTTAGCTTACCTTGAATCTTCCAAGGTTTTAGCTTTCCTTGAATCATCCCAAGTTTTAGCTTTCCTTGAATCTTCCAAGGTTTTAGCTTTCCTTGAATCGTCCCAAGTTTTAGCTTCCCTTGAATCTTCCAAGGTTTTAGCTTTCCTTGAATCTTCCAAGGTTTTAGCTTTCCTTGAATCTTCCAAGGTTTTAGCTTCCCTTGAATTTTCCAAGCTTTCCTTGAATCTTCCAAGGTTTTAGCTTTCCTTGAATCTTCCAAGGTTTTAGCTTTCCTTGAATCGTCCCAAGTTTTAGCTTCCCTTGAATTTTCCAAGGTTTTAGCTTTCCTTGAATCTTCTAAGGTTTTAGCTTTCCTTGAATCTTCCAAGGTTTTAGCTTCCCTTGAATTTTCCAAGGTTTTAGCTTTCCTTGAATCTTCCAAGGTTTTAGCTTTCCTTGAATCTTCCAAGGTTTTAGCTTCCCTTGAATTTTCCAAGGCTTTAGCTTCCCTTGAATCTTCCAGGGTTTTAGCTTCTCTTGAATTTTCCAGGGTTTTAGCTTTCCTTGAATTGTCCCAAGTTTTAGCTCTCCTTGAATCTTCCAAAGTTTTTAGCTCCCCTTGAATCTTCCAAGGTTTTAGCTTCCCTTGAATCATCCCAAGTTTTAGCTTCCCTTGAATCTTCCCAAGTTTGATCTTCTCTTTAATCTTCCCAAGTTTGATCTTCTCTTTAATCTTCCCTTGTAGCTTCCCTTGAATCTTCCCAGGTTTTAGTTTCCCTTGAATTTTCCCCTGTTTTAGCTTCCCTTGAATCTCCCTATGTTGTAGCTTCCCTTGAATTTTCCCCAGTTTTAGCTTCCCTTGAATTTTCCCCAGTTTTAGCTTCCCTTGAATTTTTCCCAGTTTTAGCTTCCCTTGAATCTTCTACAGTTCTAGTTTCCATTGAATATTCTCTTTTAGCTTCCCTTGTATCTTACTCTTGTGGTTCAGAATTCTGTCTGCTGGCGTTGACCTAGCAAAGATAAACGAGCTCCTCTCTGCCATACTTCTTCTCTCTCACTCAGACAAGCCGGCTCACTTGCTGCCCTTTTTATTCTCAAAACTATCCCTGACCCCTTCCATTCCTCTTGTTGAAGAAAGAAATAACTGTTTGCTTAGAGCACTAGCAGCAAACCCCCCACTCCCCCAGCCTAGCAACAGATTAAAGGACAAGAACCTAACAATGATCAGCAACAAGTAGTTGCTGTGTGCAGCCTATGCCGATCATAAGCTTAGTGAGTGTGCCACAATCTACAATAATGGATCAGGGGGATTGGGATTGGCATCTGCTCAACCCTACTTTTTTATAATGTAAAAGATATATTATGCTGTTTCCTTCTATTTGTTGCAATGAGGGAAATATGTTATTTTACTTTGACTGCTTAAAATGCACAAATTGCTACAGTTGTATATAATCTTTTTTAGAACCTTTTGCAAATAAGATAATGGAACATACTTTTAAAATTATTGTAAAATTGTGTTATATTATTTTGGTTTTTACACTGTTAGGTTAATAATTCATACTAAACCAAAATGGTGTTTGTTTACATTTTGAATAGAACTGGGACCCTCGAATCTCTTAAATTATAAGGGATATTTTTGATTAGAGGATTCAGGAAAATTTCAGATTCAAGACTCAAATCCTTAAAATATTTTTTATTTTTTTATTTTCCAAGTGAAATTTGTTTTAGAGCTCTATACTACTAATTGATGGTTCAGAAACAATTATAATTATAGGATTAACTCAACAACCAGGCCCCAGACCAGTAATTTAACATTTAACTGAATATATGAATGTTATAATGAATGGATTACAAAAAAGAACAGGTTCTCTAATGGATCACGAAAGTCACCAAAAAGTTACTAATTTCAAAAAAGGTCATAAAAGTCCCTGAAAAGTCACAAATTTTCAATATTTGGATCATAAAGTCACAAAAATATTTCTGTTTGAATTTTTCACGCATCGTAACAATTTGAACGTCGAAAGCCGTACCACCCACTACCCATGATGCCATGCGCTAGCCGCAAGTTGCTTGATTGTTTTTACTCTGATACAAAGGACAAGGTTAACGTTCACCATCTAGTTAAAGTTTAATGTTGTGTGTCAGTGCATTATGTCTATATATGCATTATATAATGTTCACCAATTTACTGAAGGAGTTTTGTGGTCAAAAAAGGTCACCAAATAGTCACTAATTTTTGTTTCTCCAACTCAGTAGATACCCTGAAGAATGTTAACATTTATTTACTATTTGTAGTTTATCATACGATTATATTTATATTTATTACTATGTTCATATTTTTGTCTAGAATTCAGATTTGGTTTTGAGATTTGGGATTCGAAGGTAAATTAGAGATTTGAATTTGTAAAATAGTGTATTCGACCCAACTCTAGTGAGTACAAAATAGATTAAAGCAGATTGTGTAGATCTTAGTGCAAAAACATACTATGTAACCCTTACTTTACCCAGTAAGGTAACAAGTTTGCCTTGCATAATTCCACTATGATATTGCTTATAAGATAGGGTCATAGGGCAGTCCATCGAGGTAAGAGTATAGAGCTTAAAAAAAATCTCTGATAGGAAGGAGATGTTAATCTGAATGAATGCAGTCAAGTGATTGTAGAATTAAAAGGGTTGTTGACTGTTAAATATACATGCCAAATTCGGTCTATCAAAGATTTTTAAAGCTGTACTTTAGGCATATGATTTTTTTTAATCACTGTATCTTACTACCTGTTCATATTATACATAAATACAGTAGTGAATTACCCAATAGGCGCAGTAGGTGCGTGCGCTCCTATGGCCCCCATATCGCAGGGGCCCCAATTTGTTGTGGTTTGGTTAATTTATTTATTAATTTCTTTAACTTTTCTATTCTTTTTTTATTTGAAATAAAATACAAAATCAAATAATCTTTTGGAAATGAATGGTTTGGGCAAGCTCCAAATGTAGACATGTATCATCTTGATATAATTTCAAATCTCTGGTTACTTCTAAACAACGCTGTTATTGGGTGTGTTGACATACAACCAGTGGTGTGGACCTGGGAAAAAAAGCACCGGAGCGGTCAATTACCTAATTCAAAGTATATTTATATTCAAGAATTACTAAGTGGAAAATTAGATTAACAATTTAACGGTTAAAATTTAAGAATTTATTTTAATGGTTTTAAAATTACAAATACATAGTAGTAACTTAATGCAATCTCTTCAGCTTATGCTAACTATTAATTAAGAATTAATTTCTATTATGCTCAGGAACATCCCAAAACAAAATTTTGTCTCCACAGCCCACTGATGATACAACAACAAGGTCTGAACGTATGTTAGTCGGTCACAATGCTTCAAAGATGGATCATTTAATTTGATAAACAATAATGATGTAAGTTGATTCATATGAATAGAAAAGCATAGTGGAATAGTTATTAAGATCATTACAATAAAACCACGCCCTGGCTCAAAACAACTGCTAAGAAGTGATTTTAATCAATCTACAGAAAGTTTAAGAAACTCTAAAATATGTCTTCCTTCACAGTCAACATAATAAGGAAATACATTCAAAATATTTGTTTTCAGTTCTGTCCCAAAGCGGCTGCAATGGTTTTTTTTATGGCGTCCTCAATTTTTGTCACTTCCATATTATTCGACCACAAGTTTAAGTTCAATGTTTCTAAATATTTAAGGATTATTTCCCTTGACAAACTTGATTGTCTTTCTTTCACTCCATAGAATGAAATAGTTGTGAAACATCTAACTATTAAATTGCGCATAATGCTACTCAAAATAATTGCAGCCGATTTAATGATTGGTGTCACGACTTGTCCAATAAAATCCATACCAAGGAATTACCCACACTCAGCTGCGTTTAAACTTTCTTTTACTCTTTCGCCTTGTATGGATTTAATTGATTCACCTATTCCTACTGTACGATGTATCAGCCTTAATCAGAATATTATCTCCCTCGCAATTCTTTCAAAAGACTCGTCAGTTATTCAAGTGCGTCACATCACACAGAAACCTTTTGTAACGCGTTTAGTTTAATATTCTCAAAAATTTAATTTTCCAATGGAATTTTGTGTTGATTCATTGACTTCAGCCTTAAAATAAACTATTAATGCTTGGTAGAAGTTCCAAACGGACTCGGCTGTTCGAAAACTGTGAGACAACCACCTCCCATCTAGCATTCGACCAATTTCATTAAGTGATCTCCCAAGTGTTGATGCAATGGCTAGCATTTATTTTGTGTTTTTAGGAGACTACTAAATACCGCGTATACCTAATGTGTTCATACATTTTTTGAAATTAGTTTTTACTTTAATATCATAAATAGTGTTAATAATAATTGCCAGTTTAGATCCAATTAATTAAAAAAAAAAACAGTGTTCTATCTAAACAAGTTCTACTCCAGTATCACCAAGGTAAATGTGCTGGTTATCCCTCCCATTTAAACCATATTTTTAAAAATTTAGAAAACTCAAGGAATTTCGCATTGAGAAAATAGTGGTAACCCTGATATTGTATAAGCATAAAATTTAGTCTCAAATTGAGCCCACTGGGTCAACCCTCTTCTTTGTCATCGAGGAGAACAAGATCAAATTAATAAGATAACATATAAAATTGAAGGAATATTTATGAACAGCGGTTATTTTACCAAGTATTTATTTCAATAGATCTGCTACAAAAAGTCCTTAAACAAAAATGATTTATTCTAAACTAGTTTTTAAACATTTAATACTATTTGTCTTCAATCTGATTTACAAACAATTTTTTTTTTAAGTGAAGGCGAAGTCATAACAGATTATTCAGTTTTAAACCTGTCAATATATTGTAAACTAGCTTAAACAAATGAATATCAAATTTATTGTGAACCGGCTGTTTAACATCAACAATGTGGTTTTAATTGTTATTGTGACAACTGTGGCAATATGAGTAACTTAACCTGATATAGAGGGTGGCTCCATATTATTACCATGTCAAGATGGGACACGGGTATATCTTCTGACATAACATACAATCCTTCATCCAAAATATTGATTGACTTTATGAATGGCAGAATAATGCAACAGTTGCATGGGTAATGGAAAATACATCATCATCATCATCATCATTAACTTTTTCCAGCTTGTGGTTGGGTCAGTTAAGTAAAATGCTTCCACCATTCTTCCTACCTTATTTTCTTCCATTATCTCCTCTCACTCACCCACTTTCTGTTATCTCTTCCTCCCAGCTCTCTCTTGGTCTCCTTTGGAGTATTTTTCCTACATACTCTATCACCCTCTCTCTTCCATCCTCACTACATGCCCATACTATCTCAGCCTTGCCTCCTCTACTATATGTTGTACTACCTGTACCCCCACCCTTCCCCGGATAACTTCATTCCCATGGCCTCCACTTTCCTAGTCTCTCATACATTCATTGTCTTTGTTTCTGCTGAATGTGACTATGGAAAACACAACTAATTCAATCTATTGGTAAATTTATTCTCTGATCACATCTTACGTTAAGTAAGACACCTACTTTACACTCCCTTTTTGAAGTGGGTTTATGGAACCAAAATATAAAGTCATTAAATATCCTTTAGAACAATTTTCTCAGAAGACAATTTCACATTTATATGAAAATGATAATGAATGATTTTTAGGGTAGATGGATGCATGGATAAATGGTAAATTAAATAAATTGTGCATGAATAATTCGGGAGAATACTATAGCTAAATGAGCTTTATAATGGCCTTGACTGTGATATCTTTTCCATGTTAGATGGTTCACACATACTTCCCACATTAGATGGTTCACACATCCCTCTCACATTAGATGGTTCACACATTCCTCCCATATTAGATGGTTCACACATCCCTCTCACATTAGATGGTTCACACATTCCTCCCATATTAGATGGTTCACACATTCCTCCCATATTAGATAGTTCACATATCTCTTCCACATTAGATGGTTCACACATTCCTCTCATATTATATGGTTCACACATCCCTCCTTCATTAGATGGTTCACAAATCCCTCCCACATTAGATGGTTCACAAATACCTCCCACATTAGATGGTTCACACATTCCTTCATTAGATGGTTCACACAACACATAGTTGTATAATCTGATCTTGGACACTCTTTACAGCATTGTATTTAATAGTTTGTGGCTGAACCAATGTAATTCATACAAATCTTGAAATTGCTTCAGTTTTAAGAATATTAGCTCATATTTATGTGATATATTTCAGGAAAGTTCCCACTCACAATGAGAAATTCTACCATTCATCAAGCTTGATGCATCGCTTCACAACAAAGAATTCTCGAGAGGTGCACAATATAGAGGAGTGTGCACGTCGATACATCATCACAGGACGGCCGTTGCCAGAGATGTGTGATCATAACGCTGCTGTGGCCAAGGATATGGGAAGAAATCAGGTTAGCGTTTACCACCAATAGCAATGGACAACTTTTTTGCACTAAGATTTAACAAAAATAATAATAAAAAATTGGACAATGTTAGCTAGTATTTAATTAACTCATTCCCCAGCGCATGTGTAGCACAACTTTCTGCATAGGACTGGCAGCCATTTTTATACTCGTATACTCTTGCCCAAAAATATGTTTGTTACTCATTTGGTTTGGCATTTATTGCTTTATTCATGGTCATAATATAGCATTGAACTGGTAACTCAAAGGGGTCGGCAAAGATTCGATATCATTATCGATTCAAAATTTATATTATTCAATTCATTAACTCGATTCAAACCAAACTAGAAAAAAATTCAATAAAGTCAGCCTTTATAAAACATAGGTATAGTCTATAATTGCACCCTTGTATAATACGTAACAAGTGTGTTTAACTTTGAGGACTGAAGATAATAAATATTAAGATAGTTTATAATCACCATAATCTTTACCACTGGGTCATGTTGAAGAACTTATAGGACTATGGTCCAAAACTATTATTTTTAAATATGTAACTCTATTTTTCTTCAACATTATAACTTTAGCAAATGTAACTAGGATATGATTTGATTCGATAATTATTCAAAATTTGCGAATAATATTTTCTTTGATTCGAGATTTGATTCTAACTTAAAGACCTGCTTCATAGATGTCTAGTAACTTCATCTATCAGCTTCAATATGAAGTATCCAGACTGGCTTAAAGTACTGTGGTTCATTAACGCCTTGACTTACCATTTAACCTGGCTATGTTTTACACCAGGATTACCACTTAAAATCATGTCAAAATACTTTATGCACAAGTTTAGTTTAGCTGATATAACTTCTATAATATATTTGAAATTTCAATGCCCTAAACAACATTTTATGTCATGGTAAATTATAATTTTTTCTCCCCCCTCCTCCAATTTACATTCTTCCTCCCTCCCGTTTCCCTTTAATCTACCTCCACTATCGACCCTCTCTTCTAGCACTTTACTTAAGCCTCTATTTATCTCTCTTTCTCTCCTTTATCACTTTATTTTACTTATTTCACTCGCCTAGTATCTGGAATACCACACTTATAGATAAATGGATAAATAAGTGGGTTATTATCGCCAGAAGACCATGCCCAGCCTTGATTGTCATACATATGCTTTCGTTTTTCACCCATATTTACATTTGTTTGACTGTCTTAATCACTACTGCCAAAAGAGCTATCACTTTAAGAAGACCTATATAGGTTATTATTGCCGACACCTTCAGTTATTACTACACTTTCACTATCATAATCATCAAAAAGTCTACATCCTCATTATCACTAGTATCTACTAAATCATTTTTCATTGTCAGAATCATAAAGTATCCGTGTCATTTCATCGTCAGTTAGCCATTTTTTAGGCCAAGAAACTTTCTCTTTACTAATTGACACCATTTCATAGCTTGACTGTAGTAATAATTGAGTAACACCTCTTTGTAAAAAAAAAACTACATGAATGTTTTGGTTGAAATATAATGAATAAAACTGCAAGTTCTATTCATACCGCTAATGCCTTCTGTGGAAGTAACACCTGTTATTCACCAGGGAAAAAAAAAGTCAGAAAAAAAGAAATAAAACTGCCAACTTCTATTTATAACCCTCCTGCCATCAATGACATCAACACCTGCAATTCATGAAAGAAAAAACAAAAAACAAAAATAAATTAAACGTTTGTTTGAAATATAAGGAATAAAACTTCCAAGTTTCATTTATACAGCTCCTGCTATCTATGAAGTATAAGCAAGAACACAATGTGCGAGCCCTGCTCGTCAAAGTTTCTGTGTGGTGTACTTTGTTATGACGAGCCCTGCTCATCAGAGTACATCAAGAGGTTAATAGATGGCATTACAATAACTTGTTGTAATGAAAGGTTTATTCACACCAGGGAACATTCGGGCAAACAATGACGTTGTTCAACGCCCATGCCATGGAACAGGTCAAGAACTTTATTTTAAAACATTTACCAGAGAAAATGTATTTTTTTAAAAATTATTCTCAGCACAATTAAACCTTGCATTCATTCTCAACTATTCCTTGTTCAAGTAGTGATTTGGTTTATGTTTATTCTTTGTCCAACAACAGAAGTGATTTAGTGTATGTTTATTCCTTGTTCAACAACAGTAGTGATTTAGTGTATGTTTATTCCTTGTTTAACAACAGTAGTGATTTAGTGTATGTTTATTCCTTGTTCACAGTAGTGTATGTGTATTGTGCTTTTAGATCAGCCTTCTTTGGAGCATTGTGAAGACACTTTACAGCACTAACTATAAGTCTGGAGAGTTTGGTCAGCAAACTCCTTCTGGGACGGCTTCTCGCGAGGATCCTGGCACACTTCAAGAGCCTCTGGGAGCCCCTGCGGGGGATGGAGACCAGTGCTCACTGATCGGAGGAGGGGGTGACACCCCAGGGGCAGCAAGTGCAGGAGAAGATGACACAGAAACAGACGAGACTCCGGAACAACATTTCAACAATGGTCGGCTTAATCTTGGGGGACACTTTCCATCTTCAGGATTTGTTGGCCCCCAGGTCAGTAGTAGGAAAATATTAAATTCTATGATGATAAATAGGTGTGTGTGAGAGCCACTTTTACAATTTGAGACGATATCGAGACGAGTATATAAAATATATTGAGACACAAGAACGAGATGAGAAAACTTCCTTTGAAAATACAAAAATGTAAATTATGTTTACTAAAGTAAGTATATAGTTGATATAGTTCCTTTTTACATTTGGACTGGTGCTTGCTTTAATTATCATAGTTCATTCAAACACTTCAGATATAAGTCATACACATTTTAAATGCAACAAATAAAATAATGATAGTTTCATTGTATATAATTTAATATTTATTTTTGTGTGTAACAATTTATAAGACCAAAGTTTGATATCGATAAACAATATTTATAAACTAGGGGTCTGCGAGCTTGGGTTTTTTCATCTGAGTCGAGTATTTCTAAAAGCTCCCGAGTTCGAGTATTGTATATTCACAATTTTAAAAAGTATATTAAAACACATGTTCTTAAAATATGAATGGCACTCATTTTTATAAATAGATTATACTTTTGAAAAAAAAAGTTAAATAATGGTTTTTAAATTAGAAATAACACTTATAAAACCCAATTTAAAAATAAAAACAACACTCAAATAAAAATCTGATAAAAAAAATAATGAAAATGGTTTCAACACTCATGTCTTTAAGGACATTAAATTTACACTAACAATTACAGAAAAAGTGAATAAAATGAATAATTGCATGATGGTTTGGAAATGTATAACAAGACAGTGTAGAAACACTGTACAGTGAAGTAAAGTAAGTGATAGTGAAGGAATCCAACCTGAAAGGATAGTTAGGTTAGGTCTAGATAGGAACAAACACACTTATCTCTTCATGTCTTCTTAAACTCTTACACTTTCCACTTCTTCAAAACTTCCACAGTTGCACATTAGTTTGAATTTTTGGGAATATTACTTTTTCATTAATGTCTCTTCATATGAAAAATAAATATTTCCGAAAATTCAAAACACTGTACTACTGTGGAAGTTGGAAGAAGTGGGAAGTTTAAAAATGTAGAAAGAAAAAACAGAAGTGTGCTTGTTTATATCAGGTCTAACCTAACTATCCTTTCAGGTTGGCTTCTTTCACTATCACTTTACATTATTGTGCAGTTTTTCTACACTGTCTTGATAAAAAGTTAATAAAATTGCCGTTTTAATAAGCTAATATTTCCCCAAAATATGCTTCAGTAACTTAATTTACCCTATAAGAAAACGTAAGAATGATAAACAATTAGAAATTTGAAGTAATTCATATTTCGTTTATAATTCCTTAGTGTAGTTGTGCATGATCACGTCTTCTGTTCCATTTCCATTCCTCTATGCGAAGTTACACATGCACGTTTTATGGGCTCTCGTTAAATATTATTTTACTGAGAAATTTACTTCGCTTCAATTTTTAATGCTTATAAAAGTTGATGCTGATACTTTAAAACTAAAAATAAATTGACTAAAATAATATTTCTAGCAAACAATATGAAATAGTAAATGCTTTTTTAATTTAAATGTGGTAAGTTTGGTAAAATATGTATTGCATTAAATAAGATCAACATTGATTTCAAACAGGTTAACCAACATAATTCTATAACTAAATAGTAACTAAACTAGAGATAGTTTTTTTTAGCTAAACGTATTATTTAACACGAGTTTTAAATATCTTAGGTTTGAAAACATTTAATATAATGATATATTCTTGACATTCCATTTTTAATTTAATATAAATTATTATTTTGGAAAGGGACCAGGTAAAATAGTAAAAAGAATCATTAATTTATTTAGTAATCTTATTTGCTATTTTCATTTTCATTGCTCTGTCAATACAAGTAAACAACTTCAATCAAGTATAATTCAAAATGGACGAAAATATTGAATAAATATACTGGTCGAAAGTGGTTTTAAGGTTCTATTACGTTATTAATGTGAAAATTTAAATTAATTTTTAACAATTTGTTAAGTAACCGAATGATTTATAATTGGAAATGCTGATATTATCTCAATTAGATAGATTATGCTTACTATTGAGTTTTAAAAATTGATTTTTAAGTACATTAAGTGGAAGCTTGAAAATGACGAACCTACAAAACTTTCGATCTCAATCTCGAGCTTAAGCGACAAGCTCGGCTCGAAGCTCGGAATACAAGTACTCGCAGAGCCCTATTATAAACAAAACATTTCTTAATGAAGATTGTTTTTTGGAGAAAAGTGCTGCATATTTTCAGGTCTGTAACTTACGGTATTATTAGAATTAATAAATTCTCAGTTTGGTTTGTAAATTTCTTAAAGCAGTTATTTGCTTTTCCATCTTTTTCAAATTTATCAAATTTTTTTTCAGATTTATTTTTAACTTTCGAGATGAGATTGAGATTTTTTTTCTTGTCTGATCGAGATATTTTTGAATCTTGCACATCCCTAATGATAAATTATCTACAAACTTATTTTATTGGATATTAATATAAACAATTATTGCCTCTTGGTTTGTAAATGTATTTGATGGTAAGAAATGGTGTTATAGTGTAAATATAATTATCAGCTAATTCACTATAATATCCCATAAAATATGCAAGTATGTAAATATGTTTAGCAAAACCACAAGTCAGACCCTAGTAAATGTTGTTTTGTAATCACATCAATGAAAGTTGTTTTTATGATGTGAGTTTAACTTACAACCCCTCATGTGCTGTGTACACACTCATTCTTTAAGGTGGAGTATTATGGTCGAATATCAGACAACAGCCCATATTCTGAATCAAATAATTTCATAAAATACATTTGATTAGGATTACTATGCTTGCCACATCTAGCTTAGTTTCTTAATAAAAACTACTTATCAAAAATGAAAAACTCAATTTCTAATATAAATAAGAACATTTTACCACCCACATCGGTGGCGTGGTCAGCTAATGCGCTAGTTTAATGTTGAGCTAGATTGCCTAGGACAGGGAGATCGAGGTTAAAATCTCTTTCAGGTGAACTAGAGGTTTTTTTTTCTAAATGGTTTTCCACTCTCCCTCCACACAGATTTGGGTTCACTTCCTTTAAATTCAACCTTCCCAATTCCTAGCCCTTTAGCATAATTAGTACTGAAGCATATAACCCGAACGGGTAGTAAGATGCAGTGCTGTAATATTTTTTAAAAACATTTTATCCAACCATTTTAAATTATTGTATGTCTATAAAACTAACCACAACTTTTATTAATGTTTGAGTAAGATTCCTAATATTATTGGTAATAAAACTTGCTAAATTATATTATAGCTTTAAAATTTTTCTTAGGGAGATTTCTTCTTCGGTGATGGTGAATTGGACCCCATGGGTGTAGAGTTTGACAACTGCAGCGATAACATACTTGGACTCAATATCAGTAACATGCCGCTAGAAATAGACAACATGGATTGGACACTACCTACTGAGGCGTTTCCTCTGCGACATGAAATACAAGACAGATCTCCGCCACCTGAACAATTCCCCAACCATGGCTCTCCAGACCTCAATGAACAAGGTAACACATCACTCACACTATTCCCCAACCATGACTCTAGATCTCAACAAACAAGGTAACACATCACTCACACTATTCCCCAACCATGACTCTAGATCTCAACAAACAAGGTAACAAATCACTCACACAATTCCCCAACCATGGCTCTAGACCTCAACAAACAAGGTAACATATCACTCACACAGTTCACCAACCATGGCTCTAGACCTCAACAAACAAGATAACACATCACTCACACTATTCCTCAACCATGGCTCTAGACCTCAACAAACAAGGTAACACATCATTCACGTAGTTCACCAACCATGACTTTTCAGACCTCGAGTAAAGTAACACATCTATTGCAGCAAAATCTAGCTTTTTATGCCATATATTATATTTTGGGTGTTTGTTAATATCGTATCCAGGCAAACACGGGCACATTTCCATAACACCTACCCTCCTCAGCATTTTCACTTAAACATGATATATTAAGTTTCTGCCAGACTGTACTGAAACTAGCTATATAAAAATGAGGTGGCCTAGTGGCCAAATAATTTTATAATAATGCAAATTCATAAAAATAAAGAAAAAGGAAAAATAAAAACTAAGGAAAGAGGGAAAATGTGGTAGTATGCAATTTCCCTAACAGTCAATCAACTGTTTAAAGGCATTGTTCTCTGAACTTGGGCCACATGAGCATTATCACTGCCGACCATCTTTGAACTGCTTAAACTGTTCATAAAACTGTGTAAAACCTAGGCACTGATCTCCATGAACTTGTTTCATCATTTCATGAGTCTACTTAAACGTTTTCCCAAGTTTGACGCAAAATTTAATGTTGATACGCTGCTCGTAAAACTCAGCCATCTCTAAAATTGCAAGATAGACACAGCAAGCTCCTAAACAAAACAATGCAATGCGATAACTAACCAGAATAGAATTATGAGGTCAATGGAATGTTAGTTGTGAAACTTTCCACTATAAAGCACCACTTACTATACATCTCTACGACATTCCATTGGCGTATTATTTAAATAGTCCGGGAACTTTTTGAACAGCCCTCATAATCTAATAAACCTCACTTTTTTTTTCAAAGTCTTACCTCCTATTATTTACATATTGTTTCCACAACTTTTGTACTTATTGTTTTCTGACCGTAAAGTTTGTTGCTTCTATTAAACAATATATGGCCTTAAACGGGAAGGTTAACCTAAGTTTGATTCACACTGATAGGAATTTGCGCAGACTGTGCTAGGACTGTGCTGTGCTGCCAACAATCTCAAACAGGTCATTCCCACAAGAGTTACATTTTAAGACCACTTTCGATTCACACTGATAGGACTGTGCTCAGACCCGCCTCGGTGGCGTAGTTGGCTAACGCGCCAGTCGTGCTGAGCCAGACCACCGAGGATGGGGAGATCGAGGTTCGAATCTCGGTCGGGTGAACTGGGAATGGTTTTTCCTAAATGGTTTTCCACTCTCCCTCCACGCAAATGCGGGTTCACTTCCTCTATATTCAACCTTCTCAATTCCTAATCCACTAGTGTAATTAGTACTTAAGCGTATAACCCGAACGGGTAGTAAGACGCGGTGCTAAAATTAATTAATTAAAAATACTGTGCTCAGGCAGTGCTCTGACTGTGTCGTCTTTGATCGTTTCAAAAGTGATTTCCCAAAGTCACGGTCCAACACGGTATGAACACGGTCCCAACACAGTCCCATCAGTGTGAATGTACATGATGTCGCCTTAATGTTGTCTTAGTGTTGTTTCACCTACTTCGGCTTCTTCCGGCTAGCGGCGAACCTTCACGAAGGTTCTTATCTACAATCTAAAGGTGGCTGTGGAACATTCCAACATTGTTAACACATATGTGGGCAATAAGCCAAAACTATGGATGAAGAAAACTTAATAATGTTGGTTCAAGAGTATGAATGTTTATATAATTTGCAGCATAAAGATTACGATAATAATCTCACTAAAGAAAAGATTTGGAAGGAGATAGTGAAAAAACTAAATGCAAGAGGTAAGTAACGACATTTTAAAAACATTAAACAACATTCAATATTATGTTCTACCTTACCAACACATTCCTTTAAATTTAGGTAATCCACTTTGGTGGCTGCGGGGTCTAACCCACTTACTCCTGTGATGGGGAAATTGAGGTTTGGTTCTTAGCAGGGTGTATTAAGAATTTTTTTCCTAAATGGTTTTACATTCTCCCTCTACAAAAATGCGGGTACTTCCTCTAAATATAACCTTACTTATTCCTAGCGCAATTAGTACATAATTGTTTAGCCCGAATGGGTAGAAAGACGCTGTAGTAAAAATTTCATTTAAAAAAATTGAGGTAGCCAATAATCTATTTACAACAATTTATTTTAAGATGGGGTGCTAGTAAGCGTGAGTTTAGGGCAGTATTTTTGAAGTTTTTATAGCATAAACATTTTTTGGCCAAAATAAATCAAATATTTCTTCTATAGAAACATATAGGTTAGTTTTCTGCACATGCTAATCTCAACAGTTCTTGAATATCTGTCAAGGGTGTCCTGAAATTTAATGACAACTTTTTCTCTTTATTTAAAAAGTTTGTCACCAAATGCCGCTATGCTCATGACAGATATTCAAAAACTATTGAAATTATCATGTGCAGAAAACTAAACTTTATGTTTCTATAGAAGAAATATTTGATTTATTTTGACCAAAAAATGTTTATGCTATAAAAACTGCAAAATTAATGCACTAAACTCGTGCTCAATAGCACCCCACCTCAAATTTGTCACTAACATTTTATTTGTGTACTTTTAACGGTAATTTTATTTGTAGTAAAACAATATAAATGGATTTTGTTTGGATTGAAGTAAAAACATACCTATCTTATTAATCCATCTCACAGAAATAATGCATATGGATGATAATTAAATTGTTAAAATAAAATAATATATAGTCTGCATAAGTGGTCATGTATTGGCCTAAATCTTGCAATATATTGTATTGCCGGCGGTCGAGGTTCGAATCTCGGCCAAGTGTGGCTTATACATTTGATTTCTCACTATGATTATACTCTTCTTTCACGTGAGTGTATTTCCTCTTAACTACCCTCCTAAGCTTTATTTACACAATAGATTAAGCTTTTACATAACTTTTGTGCTACAACATATTTAAACAAAAAAATATATTACCTTGTAAGCAGGAATGACACACTATGTAGAGTTTACAATTAAATCAAAATACAATAGACATATATCTAATATGATTAGATTTTCTAAAAAATATTATCGGAATGTCTCTAACGCAATAGAACAGCATATTATAATCTTTCTGTATATAATATTTTGTTTCAGTTAAAGATTGTAAATCTAAATGAACACTGTTGCGTGCCTACTTTAGAAGAGCCTTGCAGAGAAGAAAAACAACGACCATGTTACGCCCTCTCTATTACCTCGTAGTTTAAGGCCACCGTAAACAACATAACGAGTATAGAGGGGCATAAGCTATGTGAAACATAAAATAAATAAATAAGGAAATAAGCATAGATTTTAAAGTAAA
The DNA here is from genome assembly GCA_902155825.1 of Timema genevievae. Classification (NCBI taxonomy): domain Eukaryota; kingdom Metazoa; phylum Arthropoda; class Insecta; order Phasmatodea; family Timematidae; genus Timema; species Timema genevievae. The sequence goes on from CABFWO010001606.1 coordinate 49,472, forward strand.
TAGTCATTTAATAAGCAAGTTTTTTCAACAACATCAACATTGTGGCCTGGACAATCCTAGCAGCGAAAGTATTTGCGAACATAGATTATAGGAAAACATTCTTTGGTAATACACCCTAAACATTATTATTATTTATTAATAATGGTTTAGTAAAAGAAAACCTAAGATTTACTATGGAAAATCTTCTTGTTACAACAATAAGAACTGGATTAATACCAATGAAAAATGATAACGGCATTTCAAGCTATTCACACAAGATATATGCAAACGTAAATCTGACTATTCATGAAATCAAGTAAATACATAATATGATTCTACACAGTATAAAGTTCATTACGTAAAGTCTCTCAACAATAATATTTAAATAGTCCAATAAACAACGTCAACTCCATTAGTTGACACGCCCAATATTTTAGTTTCAAAAATATATAATAACATAAGACATGTTCTCATTACCGAGTCAATTGTTGCTATTTCTCCTTGATAGTGATGATTTCACATTTTCACGCGATGCTGGTGAAAATCCACGTGGACGACGACAGGAGCAATGGTTGTTGGCAGCGATAGAGATAGAGCACAAGCGTTCAGTTAGACGAGACATTATACGTCTACTTATTCACGACGCAGTATAGTGTTGCACTTCTATATAGATATAGTCTATCCATTGCCTTCGGTAGTCGCACTTCGGACCGTATGACCACCAGTGCCGGTCATCAGTCAACATAACAGTTTAAACGCACATTCAGATCTAATTACGTGAATACGGAATAATTCTCGTACTGAATCAATCCCGTCGACTCTGGACTCTTCACGTACATAATTATATAGCGAACCGAACATTTAAAGAATATTTAACTGCTAATTCTTCTTTACTTTTACTCGTACAGCAAAATGACCACACGGGTCACATGCAGAACTCCGAATGATGGCTCGTACAGCACAACGACCACACGGGTCACTTGCAGAACTCCGACTGATCTTTTCACAATAATGGACATAGGTTATATACAGTGCTAGTTGCGTATCACTAAAGGGGGGTGGTAACCTTCCACTTGGCCGGCGACGTTGTTGGGCAGGTGGAAGTCTCGCCATCTCTTGGGAATTCAGCATGCAGGTCTATGATTGGATGAACCGCTCGGCCCAACGGATTTGGTGTCTTAATTTTCAAATCCTCCCCGGACGATTGGCTTGCTACGTATAGTGGTCTGTAGTTAGCCCCGGCGAGGTCAGGTGACGTCATCTTGTCTTGATAGAATTATTATCATGAATTTGCGCCCGCTAGTATCCAACTATACGGTCAGATGTAAGCAACAAGTGCGGGTACTCACAGTACCTTTGCCCCACTCGCCGAATTAGGACGTTTATTCAACTTGCGAGCAATCTTCGTGTCTCGGACCAGCAGATCCAGGTGGTAAGTAATAGTATGGAATTATTATTTGAAATTGAATTGTGGTTGTTGAAGGAGTATAGGGCAGAAAGAAACGTATTAATTAAAGAACAGTATTAGGACTGGATTTACAATAGTGAAGATTACTATTGTTTTGTGGCTATTCTTCGTAGTTTCTTGGAGCGGGTAGTAAGATTGATCAGGTGGAAATAGCTGAGGCGGGTAAATGTAACATAACAATGTTACAACCAGACAAGCAGCAAAAAAATTAGAAAATGGCGTTTAGAGGATCAAACGATATTTCTCAAACATCACTTACAAGAAAGAAAGTGAGTCATATTTTATGTTTAATTAAATTACACATTAATTTGATATAAATCGTTTGATTTAATATATCAATTGGCTAAATATGTTTTTGTATTACTGCAAATTGTATTCCTAGATATCTTGTTACAGAACTCAGACATATGCACAATTTGAGGAAGATAATCCAGAGGAAGTTGAGGTGGATTTGGCCGCTGCTAAAATGCCTTCTCTATTCCCTTCAACATCATCAAATTCAAATACGTCAACAACAAAAATCTGTCCCTTATGCAATAACGACAGCATTAACAAATTTCATAAACTCCAAAGAAAAAATTAATAATGGGATTAACCCTAATTAAAAAAAATTAATGACATGTTTTGAAGACATCTCAGATACTATTTCAAAGTTCCCTGAGTTGAACCAGGCAGAGATTAAATGGGAAACTTTCAATTTGGCGAATAACAGAGAAATAGAACTTCTTCGACAAAATCAACCGATTCCTGCCAAATATGTTCCTTGTCAACCTCAACCAAATAGATTCCAATCATTTTACCCACCAAGTTTTGCAGAGTCCTTTTCGCCTGACCCTTCAAATCAGATTGTCAACCATCCTAATATAAAATATACAATATTCACAAAATCAATAAAAAGTTTGTTAATTATAATACTATGAACTTATTCTTTATTTTCTCTTTATTATATTTTGCATAACTTTTACGTGTAATTTTTCAACTATTTACTTCTAAATCACACACAATATTAAAATGTAATTATTACCAAGTATTTATAAAACATAATAGGGGCCTATGTTATATATATAAAATAACTTCATATATAGTCTTTTAATATTAAGAATATATTCATACTTTGCTAACTTAACCAATTTGTATAAATATAATAAAAGCTACATCATATATTCTTAACATTTTAGTCATCAACAGATGTCCTTCCTCTTCCTACTGCTTCCAGTTGCCAAGGGACTGATCCAACATTTGAAAAATACTTACGGTATTTATCTCTAACACTTGAGGCTTCTTCACTTAAGCTTCCTCCCAAACGACGAAATGTTGTTAAATTATTAAACTCCAGATTGGCTTCAGTCTCAAAGTCTCTTACAGTGATATCATTTCTAAGATAGTTGTGCAAGACACACGCAGCCATTATTACTTTGTCTGCGTTTTCAGGAGATAGTTGAATTTTACCATAAAATATTCTAAATCTTTGAGTTAGAATACTAAAATCATTCTCGGACCGAACTTCCCAGATAAGGGTGAAGCAAATATCATTTCAGAGGAAATGCTTTGTCCCCAACTATTATGTAGAGCAATGGTTCTTCACTGTTAGGCAAATTCTTTGGATTTGGTTTATTGAGCGTATTGGCTTTAAGAGATTTCCCTAAATTTGATTTTGAAAAAAGTCCCCCATCACTTGATTTACCATATCCATCAACATCAATTATGACAAACTTATAATTTGAATCGACTAACAGTACTACATAAAATGTTTTTTATAGATAAAGAATAAAGATACACTACTTTTTGGAGCTTGAATTTCACCATGTTTCCCATCAATAGCTCCGATGCACTTGGGAATTGCCATATTGAATAAAATTCTTCTGCCTTTTTTCCCCACATTTCTTCTGTAATTTGTGGTAATTCTGTTTGCGAAAGTTCTTACCAAATTGCCTTAATGTTGACATAACTATTGAATTCACAGTCGAGGGTGCAACCCTATAACTGAAGCTCATGGATATTTGTGAGCTGCCCGAAGCCAGGTACCTGAAAGTAATAATTACACATGTGTCACATATACATTTACTGCCTGGTTTTTATTAAAATAATTAGCTAAATAACCTGCACAGGATGTATTTTATAAGACATATTTTAATATTATGGCTATATGGGGTTATTCACTCTACCTTCTCGACAAATATAGTTTCCCAGCTCATCTAGAAGGGGCTTTCCTTTTTGGACACCATAGTCCCATTTAATTATTATTAGTTTTTTAGCTTTTATGATTAGTTTGAGAGCTGTCCCTAATTAACTTGACTGCCTAATTTCATTTTCTACCTCGTCAATTTTTTCTTCTAACTATAGTCTCCCCTCCCCCCATTTCCCAGAGCCCCAATTTGAAATTTCCCATTTTTGATGTTTTTCTGGTTAAATTGGGTAATCCTTTTACTTTCGTGCCAAATCTCAGTTTCCCAGCTCATCTAGAAGTAGCTTATCATTTTCAGACACACACAAAAATACATTCAATTTTATACTTAGAAATAAAATACTGGTATTATTGCTGTCTAGCTTCCGTTAAAACTAAAATTATTATATGTTATGCTAACTGTTGTATATATTGCATAAATGGTGTAAGAGCTGATGTTTAGCGAAAATATTGCATATAGGATATAAATAAATTATAATATACCAATTTTATGGATAATATTTAATTTAACCTAAGCTTACCTTAATGTTAAAGCAAGCCTTTCTTCTGACTTTATGCAATGTCTCAATCGTGTATCCTTTTTTTCTAGCTTTGTTTGTAAATGTTTCTGTAAGTTTTCAAACTTCGGGACACTCATTCTAAAATATTTGCGAAACTTTTGGTGGTCATCTCCGAGTCGCCCAAATATAGTGTGGAATTATTCTTATCTTGCTCTAAACAAATTATGAACCAAGTATTTTCTGTTTTCTCCTCTTTTTATCAAGTCAAATGCAACAATCACATCTTCCTCTGTTTGATCCATGTTGACAACTGCCGATAAGCAAAACAGTCAGCGCTAGCAGCACAGTCTTATCAGTGTGAATGGTGCTTAAACCAGCACATTTTCCTGTGTTATTGTTGAGACACAAAACCAGTCTAAAAAAAAATCACTGTCACAAGCAGGTTTATCAGGTATTGTGTATAAACTAGTGGCTGATCATCTATTGGAACTTAATGTTCTTGGTCGGACTGCAAAGTTCACTGTCAATAGCTATTTTACTATTCTTGGTTGAGTTGTACTAAGTTAGCAGCACTGCGAACCGATATAAAGATAGAAAAACAGAGCAATTATGTTAAATAATGATTATTAATTGTCGTTGCTGGAAGAAAAAGAGAAGATTTGAATGCTGGGGCATTGTCTAAATTTGGTGATATATTGGTGAACCATTTCCCAAATCTTTGTTATCATGGGTTGTAGATTTATCTTTTGAGCGATTTAAGTAACTTTGTTGAAGTCCTAATTATGGGTTTTTGGGGATTATCATCCTGATTGATTTGATTGAAGTATAAATTATATATTTCCATATTTAATATCACAGGTTTTTCTTTATTTTTGATATTTCTAGTATGTTGGTAGCCATTCAGTGTTTTTATGATTCTTCGATGTGTAAGCGATCATATCTTCATTTTGCTTTCTAATGAAGATCTTGTTCATCCAGCCTCTTGTACATCTAGTGAGCTAAATAGGAAGCTAATAGGAAACTATTTTACCTTCCAAGAAGGCGATCTTCCTCCATAATATCTTTTTTGATGAAGACACTCAGGTGAAGTACTTTTCAACTGTTTTCAGATCCAATATTTAAGTCCTCTCGAAGCCCATGTTACCACCTTAGTGGGACAGTAAGTGGTATAAAGTTACTTGTGACTGTCAAAGATCCCTCCAACACTCTAATCTCCACTTTGCATGATTGTTTATATGCATTGTAAAAGGATTGCATTCGTTTATGAGTTTTACTTGTCTCCCTCCTTCCTCCTTGCAAACTTGCAGATAATTAAAACTGAGAATTCATTTTGGCTGCAAATGATTATACTTATTTTTTACTAAGAAATAAATTATAAACATACATATAAAAAAACTCCTTGGCGTGAGCCTACAATCGAGCCACCATACTGACCGAGCGGCCACCGTCTGTTGGCAATGATAGTGCCAACTTTTGTAGATAGAGGGTATCATGTGGTCAGCACATCCAACCCTCCGGCCGTTTATTTTAGTTTTCTAGACCAGAACCGCTACTTTTTTTTATTCAAATAACCCCTCAATTGTCCTCGCAGGACTGAGTTGACCCTGTTGCAGATCTACTGCTTCACAGAAAATTCTGGAAGCATTGAGGGTCGAACCCGGTATTTCTGTGTTCGTAGCCAGGAACTCTTACCACTAGACCACAGAGGGGGTCGAACATACATAAAAAAATAATAACATTAATTGTAGAATATTTGCAAGATTTGGTAACTTGTAATTGTAAGGAACACAGTAGACTCCTAATAAGGTGAAATGTATGTGTTGGCAGGCCTGCAGGCAGTAGTGGAAGACCAACCCTCCTCACTGTTGTGTGTAACTTCCCTCCCTCGCCTGAACTCCTGGGACCCCACGGCGGTGATGGTGGACATGTTGAAACACCATTCGTCTCTAGGAGATGTTCAGACCTCTGCGTGTGTACTCCTCGTGATGGGGGACAGGAGACGAACCCTGACCACGCTGGATGAAGCGGTTCAAGAGCACTGGCTCTTGGCCTACATAGATATACTATTCCGTCTACAACTATGGGATGTCACCACTAAGGTAAAACATTTTATAATCTAAGTCTTCTATTTTGACACCAACAATCCCTCTATCAATCTATACCGCCCACTAGGGATGTGCAAGCTCCACTTTTTCAATTTGATGCAAACTCAAATCGAATTTATAAAATATTTTCAAAGTCGAATCGAAGTTTGAATGTTTTATTAGTGGTTTTATGCTTTAAAAAAATATTATGTTGTAGCTATTTCTGTAACTTTATGCACTCCCTAATTATTTTTTTTTAAAGTATGGCACAATTGTTTGTAAGATTTAGCTTTAGCCTTATAAATCAAGTTATTATCATAACTTACAATTCAATTACTTAAGATATTTTCTGTATTATTATAATTATTAATGTATATAGCAGCTCAGAATGGCGATAATTGAACTGAAACTGAGTATTTTAGCCGTCAATATATTTATTGGTTGAGATTTGTCGTTGTCGAAGCCAATATTTGTCTCGAAGCCAAGTTGAAGTTTCGAAGCTTGACACACCCTATAAATGTGTTCAGCTGCATCTAGTAAAAAGTAAGGCTGTGCCAATGCTTATTGCCATCGGGCCCATTTCCAAGCTTGTTGGTTTATGCCCTGGCCAGGTTCCTGTATCTCATCTGCCTCTGAGCTTAAACTTAACCTTCAAGTGGTTACTCAGGCTCCAGGGTATACTGCGTGGAGGGGATAGCAGATTGAGTAGGAGAGGCTATTTGTTGGAGAAAACACAAGTCTGGTGGATTATGTGTAAAATGCTCCATTTGGCCCACTGGAGCTCTGAACCTGAATTGGGGGTATTATATGCTGCCTTGAGTCCAAGCAATAGCTAATAAATATTTGAATAAAATAGTATGTTTATGAAGAATAGGTACTCTATCCTAATATGGTTTATGATCATTGACAGCTTGTGACTAAACCTTGAGGGAGGGCTTTCTTAAGAATTGTCAAATAAGGTATATTAGTACAGCTTAACTTATACCAACCTTATAACTTAAAAACTACATTTAAAAAGTATAAAGATAGTAAAAGTTATAAAACCTCACTTGGTTCAAAATTGAAAATTGTCCATTTTGAAATCCACACACGCCAATAAACAAAATAGTATATAAATAGGTTACTAACACTATATCAAGCACTATACATATTATATACTAAAGCAATTAGTTCATTAGTAAGTTTATCATTTCAAAGGAAAATCTTATCCTGTGTTTTTGTTCTAAATGAATATTTCTTTTACCTAGTTCGTTAAAGTCTGGTATCTCGTAAATCATCAACTCTTCCAAAGATAACATGGCCAAATTATTTAATCTCTCTTCGCTCATGATATTTCTTAAGTAGGATTTTAAAAACATCGCTCACTTTCCTAAGTAGTCATAAAATAATTAGAATAATTTTTATTGCTTTTGTGATTTCTTTAAATGTATCGTCCAATCCAAAAGAAATGATAAAATTTAATGTTTTAAAGCAACCATCCATATCTTCTTCTGTTATCTGGGAACTCGAGTAAGAAACTTCAAGCTCAGTCAAATAATAATTTTTATCATTGATTGAAAATGCACTGCAAAACTGATTAATAACATATACTGGAAGACAATTTTTTTATGTTCATTGAGGTGTTCGAACTGTAATATCTTTACTCCACATAAATGTTTTTTTAATACAAAGCGATCTTTTATTTGAAATACATCACTGAAGCAAAAACTTCCTTTGCCAATAAATTTAAATACCCACCATTCTGTCCTCACCTTTTTTTAGGTGTAGGTCTTTCTGCGAGCATCTCAATTCTTTCCTCTTCTCTATCAAATACAAAAGGTAGCTTATTTCTAATTTCGATTATCGCCTTTTCTAAGTCATCATTAGCAGCACAAATTCTCACCGCTATTTATAAGCCAGTCAACAAACCCAGCAGCCGGTGTTACCATTCCTGACATATATTTTCGGAACGCCTGTCTGTATATTTTAGAAACATTCCAGAATATTATAGTCTTTACTTTAAAGCGTGAACTGTGTTCCTTCTTTTCATTATAAAACCCATATTGTTTTTGTTCCTTTTATGTGTTAATGTTTTTATCCATCTATCCTGTACCTTTTCCCAGATATAATTCATATACCTCAAAAAGCGAAAAGAGGTTTTCCATATATTAATATGATTTATGAATAATTGATACAGGCTGTTGCCCAACCATGCTTATTGACCCATCCAAACTGGGATTGTGATTTAAAAGAAGACATTTTACAGTGTGACCTCACTACTGTCTATTGCATATTAGTTTGTATCAATAGTAGTAATGTATATAGTAATCATGTGGATATCTATAATCCAAAAACCAGTGTAGAATATGTTTTATGTATGTATGTCTTTAGTATTTTAATAAAATTTGAACCAAATTGTCACCAAGAATTTAACTAGAGATTAGTAATTAAGTGTGAAAATAAACATAACCATGAATTGGCTCTTTCATCCCTTGAAGTGATGACGATCTGTCACGTCATGACTATATAATTTAACCACAAAGATGAAACTGAGTTATCTGAGTATCTGTTGGTGCATGAGTCTTGGATCATGTAACCTGGCAAGGAAACATAGTTTGAGCAAACGAGGGGAGACATGATCTGGTCGAGAAGACCGCCTGATTAAGGGGGTGGCCGGAGATGATTTTATGAGCCAAGTGAGTTAGTCTTGCCGAGAACAACCTTGTTACGAGGAGGTCGTTGACAGTGTTACAGCGATGAGAATTGCAAGGGGTCTTACAATAGGAAAATTGAAGCCAGGATTGGGCCGCTCCAATCTGATGTCACAGTATCATGTAATCTATTTTATAGAAGTTAGCACTTGCCTAGGAAGTGTCTTAGGACATAGTTGAACTCTTGGCTAGCCTCGTTTAGTCAAGCAATCAAATGTTCCTTGCTGGACCATCTGTCAAAGTGCCCTTAAATGTATTGTGTAGTCGAGATCTGTTTGTTGTTGCATGCAATAAAGTTCATAGTATAGTGTCATATAGAGGAAAAAGTGAGAACAACAACATTAACTCAATCCCCTTCCCTGTCGGCACTTCCTTCTTTCCTTCTACCCTTCAGGTTCGCTTGCTAAATAGTACCTCCTCTTTTTATAAGCACCAAGATGGGGCACCTCTGTCTGCTCTCTCTGTCAATATCAGGTACACCTGCTATGCCTAGGATGATATCTCAAGCCTAGGGATGAAAGAAACTATGAAACACCCAGACTATTCCCCTCTCTGCATCAGATCTCATCTCTCTTGACTCTCTTATACCAAGTCAATACCTAATTTTCCTCCAAGTAGTTTTTCCACAGCTATCTCATCTCTCAGGATCAATCACTAGCAACAAAGATAATGGACCCCAAACTCCAGGATGTGATCCATTCTCTCTCTCGCTCTCCTTTAGATTTGAAGACCTGGTCCTTTTCAATGGTCACAACAATCTCACTACTATGGGAACCTCATGTGATTTTGCATCCATTCTTGATTCAGAGACTAAGCTAGAAGATGAGCAAGATAACCCTTGTCCAAAAATAACCATAGTACAAATAACTATCGGGTTAGAACAAGGTCTACAACACAATCTAACCTTGCATGCAGTGGTTTTTACTAGTGACAGTGTGATTTAACCTAGCATTAAACAAAAGACTAACCCTTTTTAAAATTTAATCAAGTTTAATTATTTGAAAAAAAATCAACCCATATTATTATTCTTGTAACCGGTCCTGTGGTATAGTGGTCATTGCACCTGGGTTTGAACCTAGGGGTACCTGGTTTGATTCATGGCTGGTACCATGGGCAGTTTTCCCTAAAGGGGAATCATCCCAACGGTCACCATGGTTTGGTTAGTTAATTTAAGTTAGGTTTAAATGTTTCCACTGGTTCCACACTCTCATACTCACTATCACCATCCCCTCATCTCATTAGGACATGGTAAGAGCCTCCACGGAAAGGATGTACAATTAGTACATTATTATTATTATTATTGTAAATAGGCCAATATTAAAAGTAGGCTATAAATAAAATGGTCAAACAGCTAAAATTATTAACCCTATTATCATGTTGCTGTAATAACATAATTGGATGAATTTGTAAAGAAAATAAAAATTAATAGGTGTTGCAGAGCTACAACACACATAATTGATCATGTTATTTTATAACCAGTGATTTGTGACTTGAGTTTCTTAATCACAATCATCTGAAAACAAGAAACTTGAGAAATTAAATAATAAAAATCTTAAAATAATTTTTAAGTTGAATTAGGTAAATAAAGACTACCACAACTAATATATGTTGAGATCAAACATTTAATACTTTTTCAAAAGCTTTCTCAAACAATATAAATCACAAACCGTTGAAAATTGTGAAAACCTACGATGTACCAAAACAAGACAGGTATTGCACTGCAAATATCAAAACAAGATTCCGCAAACATAGATTGTATCTTTAAACAACATATCAGTATTATTGGGTGAAGTATTGAAAGAATATTGCACAAGCATATGGTCTGCCGCTTGAAGACATGCTGGTATTGTTTGCTGAAGTTTCAAAACAAGATTGTGCAAATGTCATAATCAACTGTTTCCAGCCTGTAGCCTGGTCAGTTTAGTAAAATGCCTCCACCTTCCTCTATCCTTCCACCATTCTTCCTCCTTTAATTTCTTCCATTCCTATCCTCTCATTTGCACACTTTATGTTATCTGCTCCTCCCATTACTTTCTTTGCCTCGCTTGCGGTCTTTTTCCATCCCCATTCTATGCCCATACCATCTCACTCTAACTTTACACAATCTAGCAAACATACATTGCATCACTAGAAGATATATTGAGTAGAAAATATACTATGGTAGCCCATGTATATGGATAAACACTGTATTATCACTTCAAAATTCACAACACTGGTATAGCGATTTATATATTAAATCGATTTTTCACAACATATCAATGCACCACCCAGTCCTACCACCTACTAACATTATGGTACAAGAGTGTGTTGTTTGTGCAGGTGATCCAGCTGGCGTGGATCCCAATGGTATGTCAACTGAACCAACAGTCTACCACAGTCTATACCGGCTGTTCACGGTGTAACAAGCCTCTTTTGCGTAGTGGCTGGATCTGCGACCGCTGTCACACGTCTGAATGTGCAGCATGCAGTGTGTGCCACAAGGTTGTGCGGGGCATGTATGTTTGGTGTCAGGGCTGCTCCCATGGTGGACATTTAGCACACATGCAAGAGTGGTGGGAAAAGGGTAATAAACAGTGTCCTGCAGGGTGCGGACATGTTTGTGAATACAGCTAGACAAACAACACTATCTCATGAAATGGGAGATGTATTTTCTGCATGATATCAAGATACTACATGCATTCATGACAGCAAAAATATTTGAAGGTGACCTGGTGGTCTAGGAGTAAGGTGTCAGACTTCTGTGCTGAGGGTCCGGGGTTCAATCCTCGGTCCCAGCACAGATTTATCTGAATGCCAAACCCTTCCTTCACCTCTGACAAGGTGTGTTTTGATCACAACTTGTGAATGTGAGGAATGCCAGGCCTCCACCGTGGTTCGGATTCCACGTTAAACTGTAGGTCCTCCATTTCGTCTCACAATCACCCTACCATTACACATTAGCGTAAGTGCGTATAACCCGAACGGGTAGTAAGACGCGGTGCTAATAATAATAATAAAAATATTTGAAAATAGTACATGCATTCATGACAACAAAAATATTTGGATTATAATCAAATGACTAAGACGAAAATAAAATGTTAAATTAAATCAAAATACTGACTGACAGAAGTATTTTAGTTTGTGGTAAATGCTATTGTTTTGGTGCTGAATAACTTTATTGAAACTGCCCTCTAACCTCCGACTACAGAACTTTAGGAGTACAGGAACTTGTTTTGTTTGTTGATGATCGAGTGATTGGAATGGGTCGTATTAGTTTTTATTAAATATGTCATTATTCCTGTTTTACTTAATTACAAAGTCTCGGCATTTACAATTTCATTCTTCTTACAAGCACCAAACCTAACGATTAAAATATTTTATTTATTTATATATTATACAAAAATATAATTATATAAAAAGTGTAAATAGTAAAGAAATCTTAAAATAATCTTGATTTGCACAATATCTCACAAAGCTAATGTTGAGTACATTTACAATTGCATGTAATAAAGTTAGACAACATAAAAACTTATAATAATCACAAAGAAAAATTACCCATTTCTAAATATTAGTTTTTCGATAAATACTAGAACTTTCATATTGTTTAAGTTGAAAAATCACACTTAGACACAGGAATCGAACCTGGGACTTTTGGCGTAGTACACTATGATATTTAGATGCAGCTATAATTGTAACTAACAAAATATAATAACTTGGATATTTAATCCACCAGAACTTTCATTTACTAGGATTTTATTATATTTGGAAGAAGGTACAGGAAATGTAGATATAAACATATAAACAAAACAAACACAATATGGCTTTTACAATGAAAAGAACACAGTTCACACTTTAAATTGCTGCCATTGGACACGGAGGTAATGGCTGACTCTTTAAGAAAATCGATCATTACTGCCCAATCCCCCGACCTATATTTCATTCATTCTATCGAAACTCATTAGGAGGGTGTGTAAAACTTGCAACACAACTTCCTAAAAGCAGAAACAAAAAAACACAAAAGGAAATTTGTTATGACTGATATGTCATTTAGATAAGAACATGTAAAAGGAATACTATCTTTTGTGTCATGTCCATTGACAACAAAATTTAATCCAAGATATAATATTAATATAGGTTAGTTTTAAACTTTAAATTTTAACTCCTTTAGGGTCTCCTCCCTACCGATTTAGCTGCTTCACACCTTAATGCTCCACTTAGAGAAGTTTATTACTGTCACTCCTGATACATTATATATGATTGTGACTCTGGAGATGGAGAACAAAATATTGAGAGGGGAAAACAAGGGGATCACGTGGGGGAGAGAGAGTGCATGACATTCCATCCCTTGGCCAGATATGATGAGCCTTGATGCTGTTTCTTTAAGCTGGCAGATGGTTCCAGAATATACAAGAATCAACTCTGGATCTGTTGTGGCGCTCTGTCGGGAGAGGTTGTGTAGTGCGAGGCAGGGGATGAGAGAATGAAACTATGGAGTAAATGGGGGAGTCTTACTAAAGTCGGCGAGTTCTCTTATTACGCGTGGAAAAAATACTATTATAGTTTGAGCCAATGTTATGTCATCTGCTGGGTGGTCATGAGATGGCGGTACTTATACCAGTTTTGGCTTGAGGCTTGTAAGAGAGTTCTGTCTTTTCAGATGACACCCGAGGTCTATTTAGCTGGGACTAGGTAGGCTTGGTGCAGCTTGTATGCCTTTGGATTCTTTTGGCTGGTGTATGGGACAGATAAGGGGGGAGGAGTCGAGGTATTTCAGCTAGTCCGGATGACCTTAATACTTAAGAGAAAGTTGTGGGGTTCACTTTGTCTTGAAACTATGACGACTGGCCTAACTCACCCAAATCCGTGCCCACCTTCAAGGCGGACTGAGCCCAGCCACCCCAATTCGTTGAACTATTTTTAGGTTGTTTAATAGTTATATCATTTTTTTTTTGTATACCCAGGCTTAGTTTAAGATGTAAATATGTTGGGTAAATTAAGTCAATTAAGTTAGCCATGCCATTTAGTCCTTAAGTAAGATAGTAAGATTATAACATTTACCTGTAACTTTTGATACTCACTTATGATATGTATTTGTATGTGCGGAAATCGAACCTAAATGTACGGTTAAGGTTTTTGATCTCTCCTCTCAACTCGATTAGACGGTTAAAAAGCAAGTCTACCAACCTAGTTTGTCCTCTTATGTTTTCAGTTGCTTCCCAAGGCTTCCCGTATATCCTTTAACCTCCTTCCCCCTTTAGGGTATGCGCCATTGGCTGCTTCCCTAACCCTCACATCACCTTTCCACCACTCCTGCTCATCTCGTTCCCCTATCTTCCATGAAGCCTTTCAATTTACCTGTGCTTATCCCAGAATGCCAAGCTTTCAAAAAAGAGGGACACGGAGAGGAGACGAGAGTTCAGCCTGCCACTGCCGTTCAGAACTATGAGTCTAATTCCAGTTCTCTGTTCCCCCTCCCATTATTTCCTCACACCCCCTTAGTATACCCGCTCAACCCTCCCAGAGATATACGACCAACTCCCCTCCCTTCTTCTTACGAAAGTCTTTACAACTGCAGACCTGCACCTTTATCCATGACTCCACCACTCCATCCCCTGGGAAATTACGACCTTGGATTTTGTGTCCATACAACAGCAAGACCATCATCTGTAGATCTCACCCCTTAGCGAAACATAACACTATCTTTATCCAGCACTTCCCGAGATTTCGTCCCATGTGATGCAGCACACCATTAATAACGGTCGGAATTAAAGTGAACTAACCGATAGCAAAAACACCCTGGTGAGAAGGGAGGGCGAGTTTAAGAAAAGTGAGGGATGTTGAATGGGTAGGTCGTTCCAGAGTTTGGCTAGGTCCCAAAGTGTAAAAGTGGGTGTTTTGGAAGTGCTTGGAAAGAGGTGGTCCAACGAGAAAATAGGTAGTTCATTGCTGTAGAGAATAGAAACTAGAACTGGTGTTTATTCCCCCCAAGATCAAAATTGCTGTCCAGCGCGGAGCTGTGCAACAGAGGCTGTCCATTCGCTCCTTTAATTCCCTCTTGTTGGGCAATTTTAGAGGACTTGTCTCGCTGCTACGAAGAAGACTGTTGCTTGGCTAGCGACCTTTGACCCTTTAGTGGTGAACTGAGTAGGGGGAGAAGGGCATAGCATGACGGTCAACCTTGGGGATGCGAGAGTGTTACATAGATAGAGAAGGACTGGAAAGGGTTTGGGGGTCCAGGGGCTAGCAGCTACAATTCAATCATGAAGTCCCCTCTCTTATAGTAATCGAGCTGTAAAGACTGGTGTCTTAGTACCCTAAGCCTTTAGTTAATTTTAATTCTAACACTATTTTTACTATTTATACATGGCACAATGTGTATAAAGTTTGTGTGCTCCTCAAGTGTTCCTAGCGCATCAAAAAACAAATTTAGATTTTAACTTTCATGAACAAAGAATTATTGTAGTTAAACCTATGTATATTATTAATAAGGTCCTTTTGTAGTAAACTATCAATTAATTTTTCTGGTTACCATATTTTTGTAGGGGTGGCAGGTCCTAATTATGATCAATAACGATCTGAAACCATAAAATTAAAACTTAGTGCTTCAAACTTCTCTACAATATTTGAATTTCACATGGGTGTATTTTAATTTTAATGTATGATACTGAAACTAAAGGGTAGACATACCTGTATATTATAATAGACCATGGTCAGTTGCAGGTTTAAATAAGACTACAATTTAATTAAATATGTCACACACTAATATCTAGTAACATCACAACAAATCATTACAAATGTTTATGAAGACAACATAATTTAAATCATCATCATCATCAACTGTTTCCAGCCTGCGGCTAGGTCAGTTAAGTAAAATGCCTCAACCTTCCTCTATCCTTCCACCATTCTTCTTTCACTTGCAACACTTTCTGTTATCAGCACCTCTCCTCTCTTTCTTGGCCTTCCTTGTGGCCTCTATCCAACATAACTTAATTTCCAACATTTTCTTTGGCATGCTCTCTTTTTCCATCCTCATTACATGCCCATACCATCTCAGTCTTGCTTCCTCTACTATCTCATGTACTCCAACATCCTCATCACATGCCCATACCATCTCAGTCTTGCTTCCTCTACTATCTCATGTACTCCAACATCCTCATTACATGCCCATACCATCTCAGTCTTGCTTCCTCTACTATCTCATCTACTCTCTGCACCCCATCTCTTTCCCGGATAACGTCATGACAGCTAACATGCTCCTCACAAACTTCATTCCCATGGCTTCCACTTTCCTATTCTCTCTTACATTCACTGTCCATGTTTCTGCTGCGTATGTGACAATGGGTACAAAGTACGACCTGTACAACACTTCCTGACACGTCAAGGGCACTTCTCTCTTAAATAAATGGCCTCAAAATGAATTTGACCTAAAAATGAATTTCTCCAAAACTCAGTTGCCCTAAAATCATTAGGTCTTAAAATTAACTTCATAGAACACCATTTAGACTACACTTGATCTCAAATGATGTGTACCTGTGGTCCTAAGTATGTTTTTAGCTTTCTAGAGATGTCTGGCTTCGTCTTTACATTTTACACATACATTTTAAATGGCCTACTTTTGTATATTTTCTCTACTACTTGATAGCATGAATAAACCTTGTCTTATCTATGTTCTTTGAACTCAACATAACTCTTGGTTGTCAATTCTCTTAGTCTTGCCCATCTTGTATACGTACATTGTCTATAGCTATACTATTTGGAATCGAAGACATGTATTTTGAGGTATTAGACTTGTTTTAATTTATTAACTATTTATTTGACGTAAATTGACTTTCCTTCTATCTTGAAAGAATGGACAATATTACATTGATACTAAGTAAATTTAACTCTCCTATGTTGGAATTATTTATATTTGAGGTATTAAACTTGTCGTATTACATGTATGACTTAATTAATGTAAAATTCCTTCTCTTTTATTTTGAGAGTTTGAACATTATTAAATTGATACTAAGTATATTTAATATCATCTGATGTTGGGATTATTTATGTTTGAAGAATTAGATCTGTTGTCTCATTATATTTAAGTTTTGTTTAGCATACAAGTTAATCTCCTTGAATCTAAGGAGTTGACATTATCAAATAGATACTTATTATATTATCTGTCAGCTTATGTTGGAATTAGTATTATGTGAATTAATTATTGCTATATTCACTTTAGTTAGTGTACATATTGAACTTAATTCTGAAAGATTTTTAAGTGTTATAAAGATTATAGTGAAAATTATTATATTCAATCTTTCATACTCTGACTTAGTTGGAGGGATTATGGACATATTCGAGTTAATAATGATAGTAATTGTTATTGTAGGGAATGTTTATGTCATGCATTGCTGCTCTGTTTTGTACGAAGCTCTTGATAGAAATAATTAGTTGTTATAATTATATCTGATCAGTTATTTGAGTAATGTTCATTCAGTATGTACTTATAACACCTTTCATACAACTGTTGTTGGATAGTGTAAACAGCTTAAAACTGTTCTCTTCTTGGTATTATAAGATATTTTTATGCTCTATTAAAACTATTTATAGATATATTCTGATTATTGTTTTCTCTTTTTTATATTTTTATTATTGTTTTCTCTCTTTTATATTTTTACACTTACCCCTGCTATTTCAGTAAGTGTATCAGGAATTAGGAGGACTAGGTCCTCTTTACCTATTATAATTAGCAATATCTGGTTTTGAGTTAGGATTCCTTTATAATATTTATTCTAATTTCCCTAAACAGCAGAGGATCTCTTTGATCTTTTATTTTAACCCATATTCTGCCACATCATTTTCTAATGTGCTATATGTTTGTATGCTTCCTTTTACCTTGTGAAATAAGAAAGGGGGCAACATCATCATGCTTGGTAATGTTTTGATATTTTTTCTGAATGTGAAAACTAGATTACTGTGTTATCAAAGGCCTATAGCTTTAATATTTTCTATTGTAAAAAACTAGAGTTTAAAATAATAGTACAATGTTAAACTTCCACTCCTCCCTGCCATCTTGTAAATCCATCTGTCCCAAGTTTTTTTTTAACCATCTCCAAGTTGACTTTTTTCCGCTGTGTAAGTACTCTTGGGTTATATTCATACTTTTTTTTTAGCCCCGCATCCAACTACCTGTTCGGGTTATATGCTTACCTACTTATTATGCTAATGATTTTAGGGATGAGGAAGGCTATATTTACATTAAGTGTACTCACATTTGCATGAAGAGAAAGTGGAAAACTATTTTG